>VZRO01007697.1:32932-95112 GCA_013397915.1 Daphoenositta chrysoptera | reverse complement strand
TTTTTTTGAGGTTAAAATTATGTTGGTTGGTTGTTTTGGGTTTTTTTAAATGATTTTTGTTGTGAGGCACTCATTCCCTGGGGGAGTGGCCTGAAGTTGTGTCATGGGGGGGTTTAGGTTGGATAATAGAAAAATCTTCTTCCCCCAGAGGGTGTTTGGGCACTGGAACAGGCTCCCCAGGGAAGTGGTCACAGCACCAGCCTGACAGAGTTCAAGAAGCTTTTGGACAGTGCTGTCAGGCACATGGTGTGACTCTTGGGGTGTCCTGTGCAGAACTAGTATTTGGACTTTGGTGATCTTAGTGGGTCCCTTCCAACTCAGAATATTCTGTTACCTTGTGATATTCAAAATTACAGGCATAGGTAAATTAATTAAATAAATTCTCAACAACTATAAAAATACAGTCTGTAAAAATACTGAGTTGTTATATCTTAAGAAAAAAGTTAATATACTGATTAGATACTTCCTCACTGACTTGGCGAATTTTTCTAAAATAAAACCTGGAGTAGGAGGGTAATACCTACCATGAAGAAAATTTATATGTAAGATATACATATAGAAGAACATGAGAAGTGCTCTTAAATCACAAAAACAAACAAGCAAAAAAGGGAGATTGAGAGCTGGGCAAGAACCAAATGAGCTAGGAAATCAAAAGACAACATAACATAGCTTTACAATGGCTCTTCAGATTTCACAGTGACTCAGAAGCAAAATGCCTCATAACCTATAAGCAGAGGAATGTGAGAATGAGAAAAGTCCCTTCCCTCCTTCATTCTGCTACATAAACTACTTGGATTACATAAAAATACCTCATCTATTTATTACATAATAAAAATTCTTTACCACACTACTTAAACAAAAGCCAGTTGAACAAAATTTCTACCTGATGAAAACAAATACTACCTATTCAGAAACAAGTGGAATAAAAGCAAAGGAAATTTTGAACTGAGCATGAGAGTCACTGCCTGAGAACTTCTTGGGGTGGGGTTTGGATTATGCCTGTTTCCTGGAACAGAACCCACAGTGGACTTGACTTAAAAGTGTCAGCCCAGCTCTGGCATGGTTTCTGACACTTAGAAATAGCTATCACATCATAAGCAAGGCTTTTTTGCTGTCAGAATCGACACTGGAAAAATAAGTGCTTTATAGACTGTGCTGTTTCATAAAAAGAACCATCTGAGTGGGGATCTAATTAAATGTTTGGCATCTCAAACATTATATGCAAATTTAGTCTGAGCAGGTAAATCAGCTCAGCATCAATAACAGTGTAGAGGGTATGCAATACAAGAATATACACTAAAAATATAAAACCAAGAAAGCACATCCTTTTGCAAGCGCTGAATAATAATCAACAAAATGGACTCTACAAGGACAGGTTACTGACGCAAAACTAAAGCAACCGTAAAATATACACACACCCCAGAAAACCAACAGAATGCAGATTTGAGATATTGCTTCTGCTTTTCTATTCCCAAACTTCCTAGGAATTACTACTTCATAAAACAGTTCTTCAACTCTTTCCACATGATTAAATTTTGGTTATCTTGCTGCAGCAGGATAATTGTATGCAGATCTGCAAGAATTTGACATTCTTATCTCCTTTTAAATCTTTAATATACTTAACTTGTTTTCCTTTAAAAAAATATCAAACAAAAACCCCCCCAAAAACTGTGTATTTGGATCTTCATATTTGAAATATGTTATTGCTTACTTTGGCAACAGAAATGAAAAGTTTTGCTGGAAGGCTTGACAGATTACCAAAATGAATCTCCCCATGGGTTTTAAAATCGTTTGGAGAGCTGAAAAATTCAATTAAAATGTTGTGATACCATTTGTTTATACAATTTATATGACAGTATCAAAGCCTTGGATCTGGTCTTTCTAGTATAAGCTTTAAGCATACAGAAGTGCTTATTGAATATATTTTCTTATAAATCTGTCTGATCTGTTGGCTTGGTTTGTCCATCACCCAAGGGAGGAACAGGAAGTCAGGACATGCACTCCACATTTCCAGGTGTCAGTCCAGTGTCTATAATTGCTTCCGCGTAGTTCCAATGAAACTAAAGTTAAGCTTCAGATAGTCCCCTAATATATACCCCGAGGGTATACACCCATTCCTTTCTGCATATCTAGCTCCCTCTTCTTCCTACTACATTAAAAAGGGAGGGAAACAAGGAACCTGTCATGATCTGCAACATCCTGTACGATGGAATGCCACATCTCATTCACTTCTTCCAGTCAAGAAGACATGGATGAGACACCAACTCTTTTGGCATCATGTATTTAAGAACCTTATTCAAACAACAGAGAAAGGTAGATCCCTCACTCACATGAGAGCACACAACTATTTGTGGTTCTATGTGCAGGGAAGTAGGATGTTGCGCAGTAGCAATGCACAAGACAAGGCAAGATGAGAAATGCAGCTGAAAAGAAAGTATGGTTAAATTGTTCTTAAAAAAATAGAACGTGGAGCATATTTTTCCTAACATGGTGGATGATGATCCACAGTAAAAAAATTATTATGGCAGAGTTAATTGACCAGACTTCAAGTATTCCATGATCTAAACTATTACCCTGATCTGAGTTTTCTAGAGCAGTCCTAAATAGCAGGAACCTCTTCTATATATGATGAAAAGACATTCAATTACAAAAGGTACCAGCTGCTCATGGTTAACACTAGAAACACTCACAGCTTTTCTATTATTATGATGCATTTTCTCATTATGGGGGAGTGATATATAATCTTATTTAAAGTCCATATTAAGGGCAAGAATATGGACTGCCAGAATAAGAATCAGCTGTAGATGCTGTATGAGGGTAATTTTTTTGTTTGTGCTCAGGTGCTCTACCAAGTGAAGCCAACTCCATCATGAGAGGCATGGAACTGCTTCCCGTGTGTTTTAACATCCATACATTCATTTTTCCTCACAGCTGAAAATACTGCAGGTCTCAGGTGGTGTAAAGGCCACTAACTAAAAGTATGAAATGAATGATGTTTACAATCATAGCTGGAGAAGGAACAATTTTCGGAATGTACCTATTGCTTTTCAGATAGGATTCAGTTAGTTAGAATGGCAGAAAATATCAATAATTATCTATTCTCTGAAATCAAAACTATTAAAATTAAATGGTTTATGATCTGTGCATAATCTAGCAAGCAACTAATCTTCACATTCTTGCAGGCAGTACACATTTTGCAATATGAGATTCTTGTACTTCACAACAACCACAGGGAGATATTTTTTCCTTCCCGTGTATTCCTAGAAATAAGGAAAGGAGGGCACTAAAGTAAATAATTTTCTGGCTGGTTTCACTCAAAATCTTCCATGGAATCTGCTGATAGCTTGAAAAGAATTTAATAAAAGGTTGGAAAAGGAGAGATTGAATGGGATAAGTGATAAGAACCAAGGTGATGAGAAACCCTGAAAGATCAATCTAGTGAAGTACACTGAGGTTCAACAGAATCTTTTGAATTAGACTACTCTCAAACCACTTCAGCTGAATGTGGACCCTGGAGTGCAATTTGCAGTGGTACCAAATTGATAGAAATTGTTTTTCTATAAAGCACCTTGGTGTGTTAGCTTTGATTAATCAGAGGCAATTATCACAGCTAATGGAGCATAGCTACAAACACAGAGAACGCAGTCACAGCAAAGTTCACAGGCCTCTTGCACCTAAAGTTCCACAGCAATGTGCTCCATAGGCAGGCCAATTTGTGCATGCTATTGTAAGTATCTTTTCTAAGCACCACCGTTATCATGTGTTTGCTTCAATACCAGATGAGCTCGGTCACAAACACCTCTGCACTTTGGAATTTTGAAATAACTTGACTATAAAGAATAGGGACAGGCTGCCCAGGGAAGTGGTTGATTGATCATCCCTGGAGGCATTTTAAATATACCTAAATGTGATGCTTAGTGGCATAATTTAGCTGTGAACTTGGCAGTGTCAGGTTAACAGTTGGATTTGATGATTGTAGGGGTCTTTTCCAACATAAACAGTTCTGTGATTCTGTGATTGTGTGACTGGCTTTCTGTAAACATTCAAGCAACAAGATGTATAGGTTTCATAGTGCCCTTGGACCATTATTAGGGTCCTAATCCAACTCAAAGTTTTTGGGTAAATCAGTGCCAAGATGAATGAAAAATGAAATCTTTCAGATGGAACAGTTGCTGGTATTCCAGGGGCTAGACTTCAGTGAACTATTTAATCCTTTTGGACATGCTGCTTTAAAATATTTCAAGCTAAATACTGCCTGGTATAGAGAACTAGGTTGGATTCATAGTCTCTACTGAGTTTACCTGCAATGGACTTCAGTTTTTGCTGTCCCCATTGGAGGGAAGTAATCTCTCCAACCACCTCAGCTAACTCCATGTTGGAACAGGAATCAAGGTCCTTCCTTCCCTGTGTTAATCTCAGAGATGCTTGCAATTGAACTCATTCGTGGTCTCTATAAATACAGCAAGGTATGGTTGTGGCAAGCCAGTGGATTTATTCAGCCAGCTCTGCAATGGGAGCTATGATATCTGACAAAAGAATCCGTGGTCAAATGGAGGCAGCAAATTCTTATAGCTCCTTTCTTGGTATGACTGTGAGCCAGACTCTACATTAGCTGTTTCGAGGCCAAAAGGGTGACCTAAATTCTTATTGCCTGTGTTCAAGAGAACTATTCCATCACTTAAAGTGCAGGCTGACAAAGTTCCCCTGAGCTGTGCTTGCAACCACTTTGCATGTTCAAAATCAGCCACTGAAATGCAGGACGTAATGTAATGACTGTTTTTTGGAAGTATTATTGTCTGTATTTCATCTTTTCCCAGGTCACATCATAAACATTTAATTTAATGGGCACCAGCAGTGAAATTTTGTTATAGAATTTTACCATATATTACAGCTAGACCATCCAAAAACAAATAAAGAGTAATTGTTTCCTTATAAAAGCTATCACAGCATCTCACCTTGAAGACCCATTTCTTTCTTTTCCTAAGTGCTGTTGGAAATAATCCAAATATACTGGAAATATTAGGTTTTTGATTTTGCAGTGAGGAAATGGGGACATGGAATACAGCTCAGAAAATACTTTCAGAGCTGCAGAAGTGATCCCTGGCTTACATGGCTGCTACACTACAATCCAGAATCCTCAGAGAGGAGCCTATGTACCCTGTGCTCATCATGGGGCAGTCTGAAGTCCTCCAAATGGTGACACAATTACAGCAGCTACTTAGAGGAAATACTTACCCCGAGGATGAACCTCTAACTCTGAGCATCAAGACAAGTTGCTGTCAAAGGAGGAAGACCTGCTCAACGCAGAGCACCTGCTTAAGAGCAACCAGTGTCACATGGTGATGCCACTCTCCACCTTTTGTATAGTAGAAACAGGGAAAGGGGAGGGAATGGTATAACTTCACTCCCTCTCACTCCCCCCAGGGCTTCATCTCCAAAATTAGGAGCTGGACTTAAATCAGGGAGTGCCATGTTCTGGCCTGTGGTGCTGTCTTTCCATCTGTCCAGCAGCAGACCACAAACCAATCTGCCCTGTCCTCTACAGAGAAGGTTTCATGAGAAAGCCTCATGCATTCCAGCTCTGCTGGGGCAGACAATGAGACAGGGATTTTAAGGCAAAATGGGTAGGAAGATTTTTGTTTTGATTTGTTTTCCATGTGAGGATAGTGCTCTAAGGCTAATTTCTGTTGTGTTATGAATTGTATATCCTTGTGGCAGTGATGGCCAAAGAATGTTGACTGCCACAGTAAACTGTGCAAAATGAGGAAAACTATGCAGAATGAACCAACTGCTGAGCAGAAAGATGTAGAGGTTTCATTCCTTATTGAAAGGTATTGCCATCTCTGTAAAAAATTGATTCCTTCAACACCCAAATCTAAAAAATTGCATTAGGAATACAGAAAAAAAATCCTCCTTTAAAAGCAAAAGCAGCAGAATGTCGTTATTTTGTCAGGTTTGCAAGTTTCATTTTTCTTTGAAAAAGCAATTGTAAATGAGTGTACTTTTAAAATTGTAGAGACAGCAAAAATGGGAAAAGTTTGGGATCCAAAAAAACCCTGGGGTCTAGCTCAGCCTGCCACATTTTAGCTATGGTTTAGCAATGTGCATTATGCAAATACAGCAAAGAGCCTTTTAAAACCTGATTAAAGACCTGACCTACAGATTAAGTAGGGCCATCTTAATATTGTGCATGAAAGGAATGTCCTGTGTTGGGGACTAAGAGAGCGAGGAATAGGAGAAAATCCTTTGGGTTTAATTTTCTAATGCTAATTCCAAAAATAAATAGATTTGTGGGAAAAAATAAAGAAAAATGAAATTCAGAACTGATGACCTGTACAGTCTTCACTTTAAGGGTAATTGTCCCTCATCTGCAGTTCTCTAAGTAGCAGATAAAGATAATATGCAAAATGTCAATGATGCATGAAAAACTTTAAATTTTCTTTTTCTATCTACCTTCTTTGAACCACAATTTATCTGTAAGGGAGATTTAATATTTCTTTCTAAATAGGGAAACAAAGCATTTTCTATATTTTTAAATATTACCTTTCATTACATTTATCTTCTACAAAAAAAAAGAGGGAAGTGCATTTATAATATGATGAGTTAAGAAAATGCAGGCCATATGAAAATATAGGTGCTCAATATTAAGAGAATATTTTTACAGGTATCTTTTTCCACTTTAGAAGACTTCTTGTTGTTGTATTGCTCCATTTGTGACGTAGAATGAGAATTGTTTGGGATGGAGTGCTGCTTGCAGCTCAGGCTGTTGAGATAGATGCCCTCATTTGATTTGATTGTATAAGCTTTTAGATCTGAAAGTAGGCTGCTGATGTAAACAGTTGATCAAATTAAAATGCCTTCTTGGACAATAAGGAAACAAAGAAAATAGCTTTATCTGCTTATTTTTTAAAAAACATCCTTGTGCTAAAAGAAAAACGAAAACAATAGAAAAAAGAAAGGAAAGGTGAAGGCACTCTTGAGAAGAGAATTTTCTTATCATAAAAATGTTGTCTTCTAATAGAAGAATAGGACAGTTAAACCAGCTCTTTGAAAATCCATGTGACACTGGTTACAGAGTGAAAGTGGATAAGCAATTTACACAGTGTAATTTACTCTTTGAACATTAGTTTTATATTGAGGCTATATCCATGACCAGACTACAAATACTTTGGTTAGAGTTATTGCATTTGAGGATAGATCTTTTATAAGCTGATCACAAATAATCCTGCTGCAGGTATATGTGTCTCCTAGCTTTGAAACAAGATCTTTAATGTTTGTTTTCCAGCATGGCTTTTGAATATCTTGACTAAGTTTAAACCAGACAAAAAAAAAAAAAAAAAAAAAAAAAAAGGCTGCAAGCCACAAGGATGGAAATTCTCTGGGTTAAATCTGTTTAGGAATGGTACTGCATACCAAGGATTAAAGATTTCTGCTAAGTCTATATCCCTTTTCCTGTTCTGATCCCCCTTAACTTTGTCCTCTGTAATACCATTAGGAAAATTGCAACCCAAAAAGATTTCAGTTTGATTTACTTCTAGAGTTTTAGGTAAGTATCTCTAGCAATTTTATACTCACAGCACATGCAATTCACACAGCTCAACTTAAAGCACAGAACCTCATTCTGCATTTGTTGTAGGAAATTCTGAGAAAATAAGTGCAAGAAAAATCTTACAATTCTGCAGGTTTCTATGCTGTGTTTTAAGGGCTTGCAAAGTTAAGAAAAATTTACAGAATGAGACACCAATGACAAGACGTTGGAAACTGACTGAGGCAAATTTGAGTATTGATGACAAAGTAACTCACAGACTGTCCCCTGTCAGCACTGACAGCTGATGCATGTTCAGTTCATAGTGAGTACTCCCAGTTCCATCAGACTGTCTCCATAATGTCATTGCTCATAATACTATATGCTGTCATTTTGGTCTGAGGCATGAACAATGGCTTTGTTCTGTGAAAAACAAATATTCCCTATGCTTTGTGTCTTCAGAACAACAGCAGACACAGGTTAAAATATGGATGGGCTAAGTGAAAACTGAAATAAATTGTCTAGCATTTTGTTTTGCTAAGCCACAAGATAAATAATGATTAGACAATCCATGTATGGTCACCCTCTTGTTCCTGCTGCTAATAATCATACTAGTGGCACTAAACAATTTATATAGCCAATAATATATGAAAATATGAATCAGTGAACCAGCGGAAAATTCTGTCTGAAATGCCCTTCCTCCACAAAGTCAGCAGAGCATAACACATCAAAATAAAGGTCAGCACAACCCCAGTTGGAACGTCGCTAGTTGCCTTTGATTGGGTTTGACTCTGAGTCTCATTTATCAATGTAAGCTACTGAAATGATCTCTGTATTTCCAAATTGTTTTTAATTTGTTCCACTGCAGTCCTTATGAAGGAAGACAATAACTTCTCCTTCTTTATTCACCATTTTTGCTTCCTCCAAATAGTGTCCAAATTTGCTTTTCAGTTTTCCAGAAGCAGAGAGAACTTAATTAGCATTGCTACTGCTACTACTACACCTAATTGTTATTATTATTACTATTACCACTATTTCTGAATTTCTAAATTACTCTCAGACACACCACAACGGAGGTCTGCAAAAATAACAGGGTATCTGCAAGACCACTGCTCCCAAATATTGTTTTTTCTTAACTAAAACCATTAGAAAAGGCTGCAATTGGGAGGTTTATGAAGATTTTCTTTCCATTTTTCTGGCAGACAACTAAGAAAAATGGGACCGAACATCTACAAAATGTGCCTTTATTTTAAGGGCCAGTAAAACTGATAACAAGAGTAAGAGCAGGAAATGGCATGAGCTGAAGAGAAAGAAAAAGACAATAATGTTAAATAGATTTGGTAGGAAGCCAGCCTCCTTTTGCTAGTTCATAAAAAATGAAAGCTACCTTTAGGTAAAGATCTTTCTTGAGTGAATCACAGGGCACATAGGTGTTCACTGTGGTCCAATTCATTTGATTAAATATTCATAGAACAGCTAAGGGCAAGATTTTCATCTGGTTTAATCAATGGGAACATTGCCATTGTCTCCAATAGGAGTGCTTATGTCATGGTTTGCCTAAATGAATGCAATGTACATTCCTCTACGCAGCAGAAATATTCACATGCTTCAAGCCTGTTTGCAGCTCTGTTTTCTATCCATTTGATAATTCAATTGTCTCCACGTTGTTACCTGGTGACATTTAAAATTCTTTGTGGTATCTGAGGCAACCAAACAAAGCTTGTACATATATCACAGGACATAATTGGAGCAGTGGCACCTGGATTGGCAACAGCTGGCCAGGTTGTTTGCCCTAGGGTGGCTCAAATGACATGGATAACTAAATTAAGGCAAGTGTTTCACCTCATATTTTCTGGCCATAGACTTCCAGTCTTCCTCTGCTAAGGCTGCTTGCTGCTTAAGTCACAAAAATTAGTGGGGTGTTAATTTTTTAACAAGGAATCGTGCAAGGCAGAGTATGGCTCTAGCCACTCGGCGGTGATGAATCCATCTCCTTTTATCATCATCATTAACTCTTCCAAAGGGAACAGATTCTAAAGTTCATGGGTCTGTCTCTTCTAGTGCTAAATGACAATGCATTTGAACTACCTTATGGTGCAAAATCAGAAGGGAAACACTTGCTGTCTTGACATTCATTCTGTAACCCAAATTATCTTTCCTTTCTCTTCCTTCCTCTCTCCACATATTGGTCATTTAGTTATGAAAGCATTTTGGCTACAGTGAGAGCCCTGTCTTTGATGTCTGTCAGTAGCAATAAGGACACATCCTTTGCTGGTGTAGCTTGACAGATGCCCAATGAAATCATCTAGTACATTAGCTCATCACTTTTACCCTTGAACTGATAGAAAAAGAAAAAGAAAGAATCTTTGCTTTTAGTGAGTAGCTGAAGCAGACAATATTTTTGGAAAGAAGATATAAACACCAGTTTTTGTGCTTCTTGTAATGAATGCTATGTTTTCCTTAGCAGCTCAGCTTAAAGGAAAGAGAAGTTTGGTAAGCATTCCTTGCATAGTTTGATCAAGAGCAATTAACATATGAAATCATTGATTACCACACAGTTAGTGTGAGTATTTCTTCCTACCTGAATTATAATGTGGTTTGACAGTTAAAGACAGGTTTGTTGTTTGGTCTGAAATTCATGGTTGAATAAAGATTGAATATAAAACTGGAACAAGTTTTCAACCATGTACAAGTGCAAACCTCTGAATCCCTACTCTGTGCTCTCAGATTCCTAACAAAGGTCAGGAGCTGGAAAGAATATAGAGGGGTAGAGTGATTGACTTACGGGGATTTGTTTGAGGAGCTGAATGTTGATAACTTGGCCTGACAACTTAGCGGGATCAGGTAACAGTTTTCAAGTACCTGAACAGGATAACCATGAAAATGTTCTAGGAATTACTAAGGCTGACAAAAAAGATATCAAAATCACCATGCCAGACACTAAGCAATAGCACTGCTTCCAGAGCATTTTGTACACAAACACCTTTATAGAGTTTAAACAGTCAATGTACTGGTCAAGCCAAGATGAAATTCCAAAACCAAATTCTCTGAAGATTGTTATTGATATTGGAGTAGCCTGCAGAATTTAATTTTTTTTTTTGTACTTTCTAGGTTTTTTTAGTATTTTTATCTAACAAGGAGTTTTAGCTGTATCTCAGGAAACTATTCATAGCAAGAGAGAAACACACTCAATAATCACAAAAATATTGTCTTTTCCTCCAGCATACCTTGCAATTATAAATGTTTTCTCTTTCTTACAAAGTACAAAGTTCTGTGAGCTTAAAGTATTCAATACAAAGAGTCAAGGGACCTGCAAGATACCATTAATTGAGGTGTATAACCTCACTCTTCCTTTGTCCATTTATTTCCTTAAATAACTGGCTTGCCTTACAAGGAAATGAAAAAAATGTTACAGCTAACCCCAACAACACATTTTGTTCTGTAGCTAAATTACTCAACATCAATCATTTAACATTCCACTGTGGAATTCAATCTAGGTATAACTGTGGTTTTTCACTTGCTTTCAGTTATGCAGAATTCCATTGTTTGGTTAAAACACTTGAGAAAAACATTGTGACCAGTCTAAATAAAAAAGACCCCAAACAACCCTCCTGCATTCAAATCTGTTATAAAGCAACATAGTCTCTGAACATAAAATAACTATCCACAGTGATTTACCCTTGAAGATGTATTTCTCAGTAAATCCACTAATGGTTTTAAAATGTAGTTTACCTAGGAATTGTACAGATGTATTTAATTTAAAGTGATTCTTTGTTCTTGCTTGCCCCAGAGAAAGGACTGATGTTTGTTTCAAACATGCTTTTTCCTCATGAAAAACATTTAGACCAGTCTATAATTTATTAATAATTTAAAATATTTTGTTTTATTTCAGTTTAATGAGAATGCTGATATCTAGTTTACAGTTTTAGGAAATGAAAATATTCTCTTTGCTGTAATCAAAGGCAAGCTCCAGCCAAGCTTCCTCTATCACTTTTTCAGCTGTGGACTTCTAAAGATGCATTGTTAAAAAGAGAAGGGGAAGAAAAAAAGAGAAAAATATTTTTTCTTTGTGTCTTACAGCTTTTAGTGCTATGTGTTTAGAGTGTTGGCAAGAAGGGCAGTGTTATAAGCTCTGGAGAATATACTTGCAGTCCATGTGTGCATTTGTTCATGATAGATGAAACTGAATTAACCAGCTCAGTTGTGAGACTCCAAATAGCACATCATGAGATGTAATAAATTTGAATGAGTAAACCAGTTGAGAAACCACTTTGAGGAGACCTCCATTATATAAATTCTCAATTGTAAAATCTCCATCCAACCTCATCATGGCAAATATATATGATGAATGTTAGTTGCAAGGGGATTGTTAAAGTTCCACATTGAGGAGATACCAAAGTGACCCAGCTGTAGTTAGCTTTTATCACAAACAGGAGAGGTTTTTACCTGCTTCTTGCATAAAAATACCAGCTAGCTGTAGCAATAGGGCAAAGACCCTCTTTCCTGCCTGCCTACCTCATTGTATTGGACACACTTCTCTGAAAATTAAACTGTCTTAAAATTAGACCTGAACTGAAAGAGGGTAGGTTTTGGTTGGATATGAGGGAAAAATTCTTTTTTGTGAGAGTGGTGAGGCATTGGAAGAGGGTGCCAGAGAAGTTGTAGTTGTCCTGTCCCTGGAATTGCTCATAACCAAGTTGGATGGTGTAGTGGAAGGTGTCTGTGGCCACAGCAGAGGGTTTGGAATTAGATGATCTTTAAGGTCCCTTCCAATTTAAGCCATTCTGTGATTCTATGATAACACAAGTTCAACTAGCATCAGATACCTAAAGAAGAACTTTCTAATCTCTTAAATGGGCACTGCCTTTCCGGAAGGCATCTTTAGGTACTACTTTTGGAGAATCATTTATGTCTTTTTGTGTTATAGAGGAGGGAATAGAGGAGATCAGAAATAGGTAAATCTATAATCCTGTAGCTTGGTATCAGCTCACATTAGTTACAAGGCTGCTTTTCTAAGCCATTCTACT
The DNA here is from genome assembly GCA_013397915.1 of Daphoenositta chrysoptera. Lineage (NCBI taxonomy): Eukaryota > Metazoa > Chordata > Aves > Passeriformes > Daphoenositta > Daphoenositta chrysoptera. The sequence goes on along the minus strand of VZRO01007697.1, from coordinate 82,560 downwards.
GAGACATTTTATCACTTTGAAGCAAAATGAAACATTCCACACTTTTTTTTGAGCCAGCTAAGATAAAAGACATATTTAAGTCTATCACCATCCAGCTCAGGACACTTCTATCTCAACTAAACTCTGAATGTTATCACTGAAAAGCTTATTCTGCTTTGGGTTACATCTTTCTAATTGATTTTACTGTATTTCACATCTATGTATTTTCGGTTCTTTTCAGGCTTCCTCATTTTCTTTTCTTATTATCCCTTCCCTCACCAGGTCTCTTTGTATTCCCACATATAGTTCAGAGTTGTAAAGGCACTTTTCTCCACATCTTTGCATTTCCATTAGCATATAGTCCAATGGTACTGAGAGATCTTGTTCCTACTATTTCATACTGCTCATTGGTATGAGACTAATTTCTTCTCTCATAGAACTTCAAACAGTCCATCAACAATTCTGTCTCTTTATATTTAGATCAAATGTTGAGGATTTGTTATAAACAAGACTTAAAATCTCAAAGCATTCATTGTAAAGATCATTTTGTGAAAGTTGTACTCAGACTTTAAGATAGTATGTAACCTCAAATGACACAACAGGCCACATTCAAAGCTGATTTTATTTTGGGTACAATTCTGCTGAGCTAAATTGAGCTGAACCTGTTTATTCAGGAACTCAGTCTAATCTGAAGTTGAAATGTGAACATGAAAATGCATCAGATAAAGCACTGCTGTCCTGTTAACGAAGTTTGATGGCAACAGTTCATTTAATGTTCAAGATACACACCACAGACGTTGCCAAAGGCAAATCTAATTAGCTGTGTGAAGAATTCCTATAGATCTGTTCTCACTTACAGAAATGTAATAAATGAGAGTAGATCTATGTCAATTTGCTATATTAACTTTTAAGCTGGCTTCAGAATGATGCATTCAGAAGTAAAAAAATCCAACAGCTGTGGACGTCTGTAGAATAATAAATGCCTCATTTTCTGTACCAGATCATTACTGAGATCTTTATTAACTGTGCTGTATATTTGAATTGAGTTATCTTCTGTGTATTTTATGCATATTTAAATCTGAAAAATACTAAAAAGAAAATAGACTATATCTAAGCTTTGTAGACACCACACAGTCATTTGGCCATATCTGATTACCCTATGCAATTAATTAAAACTAAATACTGGCTCATATTCATCACTTATCAGAACTTTATTTGAATAAGAAAGGGCATAAAATGCCAAAATGCATCATGAAACAGAATGGACATTCAGTTTGGTGAATACAAGTATTCATTAGGGCCATATTAGGCCATGGCTGCTTGAAGGGTATTTAAAATGCATAAGAATTTGAATGAATAGTAAAGTATTTTTGGAAGCTGATGTTACAAATTAAGACAACTGTTCTAAATAAACAAAACCACAAGTTCCACAGACATTAGTGTGAAAGTCCAGCTTCAGCCAATTTGAAATCTTTTCTGGAGATAACTTTTTTTAAATGAATAAACATTTTCCAAATAGCTTTTAAGAAGCAGGTACACAAAAGTGGCAGATCTCCATGAGATGTGTCTGTGCATGTGTGTGTGTTGATTTAAAAAATGAGTGTGCTTACAACACTGCTTGAAGCATATGTTGGACAGATTCAGGTCTGGAGGAGGTCAAAACATGAAATATTCTGGCCAAAAAAAAATCAATCCATTCTGTAGAAATGGATAAAATGGCTATTTACTAAGTGTATATTTCACGGGTGTTTACAAAAAGAGAAAAATAAAACTTATGTATTTGATGGATTTGTATCTAATTTTATCTTCTACCTGCCTGAAAAAATGATACCTTTCTGGTTTTAAATGTTGGGAAATTTATGGAAATGGGGAAATTACCAATGCACTGTTTGAGCTTCATGAATGTTCCCCTAAAGAAATTTATTTTATTCTTTTATTTTGGAGAATCATAAAATGGTTTGGGTTGGAAGTGACCTTTAACATCACCAAGTTCCGATTCCCTACCATGGGCAGGCAGGCCATGGTCAGGTTGTTCAGGGCCCCGTCCAGCCTGACCTTGAACACTTCCAGGGATGGGGCATCCATTGCTCCTCTGGACAATCTGTTCTACTGCCTCACCACCCTCTGAGTAAAGAATTTCTCCCTCATATTTTATCTAATCAAATAAAAATCACAGAATATGCTGACTATTGCTCTTTGTCCTGTCACTACCTGACCATATAAAAAGTCCCTCTCCCTCCTTTTTATAAAGCTCCTTCAGGTGCTAAAAAGCCTAAATGAGGTCTCCCTGACAGATATAAAGATAAGAGGTACAAATATATTGTTAAAACCAGGCAATTTTGGTGTCTCTCTGTCCATACATTTGTATACATGTGCACATCTGTCTGTGTGTCTATCTATCTATCTTTCTATCTGTCTCTTGTTTCATTATAGGTACTTCAGCAAGAGTAATGCCTAGTTATTTCCTTGTCCAAAATAAAGCAGAAGATTGGCTATTTATCTTCCCTTGTGTAGTTTTCTGTAGCAGGAAAAGATCTGTTTTTGCAAACTGTGTCCACAGTAGTCCAGAGTTGAAGTTACCTTTTCATATTTGGCTGGTATAACTCTTCAGATAAAATGGGATCTTTCCTCCTCTAAAATGGTCTGAGCTGACTCCTCCACTCCGTCTAGTAGACAGAGTACCCTTTCTTCTGCCTCAGCTGGAATCACTAAACTTCTTTTCAACTTATTTGGTGTACAGAGATACCTCTTGTTCATAGGGTTCCGTCACTCTGCAAAACTGTAGGCGTGTAGGTATTTACTGCTCCTTTTCCTTAAAGATTCTTAAATAAAGTTACTAGTTTTACTGATTTCTTCTTCCTTGACATGCCTTGCATTCCAGGTGTTCTGCCAACCCAGTACCTTTGTTTTATCTCAGTAGAATGTTTCATCTCTCTGAGCTGCGTGTTTGTGTACATGAATTTTCTCAGCATTTCTAATTTTCGGAAAAGCAATGGTATTTTGAATTGTATGCATTTAAAAACAGGGATTTATAATCACCTTATTATACATAGGCATTCATCCCTTTTTGTATGCTTAAACAACACAACAGTGAAATTGTGAAAGGAGGCATTTGTAACACAACTATGCCTCTGTTAGAGATAAAAAAGCAGTTTTCATATGAGACATAGCACATTATTGCTATTATTTGATTTATTAGCTGCTTTGTCTTAAACCTTTCTTTCATGATAACAAAAGTAAATGAGTTTATGTTGATTTGAACATATTATTCTGCTTTAATTACTTGAAATAAAATAGTATTAGTGATTTGCACAAAATAATACTGCAGGCACTAGTTGCCAATTTAATTTTGGTTAAGAAATTAATGTTGTGTATGAGGTGTGGGAGAAACTGTATTTGAGAATTTAGTTTTTTTAATCCACTTGTTTCATGAACACACACACACGATCCCCTTAGACATCAATAAATTTAAATTAAATGTTTTCCTTACTGGTATCCTGCTGACTTTTAGTTTCTGTTAATCCCAAAAGAAATGTCAAAATATAGCAGGGTCTCTGGAGTTTGATCTAATGCCAAATAATCAAAGTTTAAAGATTATAATATAAAAATGTGGTTTTATTTAAATCTTAGCACTCAAAGGCATTTAACAAAGTACTGAAAAGACCTTCACATGCTGCCACAGACATGATTATCTAGGGTTTCTGTGTAAAATGTCAGTAGATGACCATTTTTTGTAATTTAGAAAGATTCTAATTTCTAAATTAAAATAATGTTGTTCATCTGGAATGATCTATCTAATATTTTTTCCCTTGAAGTTATAAATCACATATTATGAAGAATCGACTGAAATGGTATATTGAAGAAGATGAGTAGTTTTTTAGAGGAAATTAAGAGCATATATTATTATTTTAGGGAGTTATATTATTTTTCCTATACATTTTACCCTTGTTAAATGCTAAAAAATCTTACTTATGAGCAAATTACAGTTAAAGCACTAAATAAACCTAGTGAAGTTTTTCTGGTCTATGATGAATGAAAAAGATGGAAGAAATAAGGTCATTAGATACATTTTATGGTTCTAGAAAAAATTCAAGTGAAATGGTTTTTGAAATAATAAACAACAGACAAGAAGTAATTGGGAAATATATCGTACATAATTTTAAATAGTTGACAAAGCTAAGGAAGAAGATCTGTCTTTGATATGCATTATTTAATATCAAAGTGTGGGATAGCAAACCTACCCTTGATTTTTGAGAGTACGCTCCTTGTAAAAACACAACTCGGACCAGACTTTCACCAGGATCCTCAGGTTTCTCCAACATTTCCGGCCAGTGGAGGAAAATGTCTGCAGATTTGCTGTAGGGAAATCCTTTCCACATGGGGATAAAAGAGGAAGTTGAAAGCACTGGAAATACTTGCCAGTGATTTCTGAATCTCCCCCAGAGTGACTGGGCAGTTGCAGAAATGTCCATAAATGCCAGATGTTTCACTGTTGAGAACATGCCAGTCCTATTGTGCAGAGAGGACCTGGGAATGGCACAGCTGATCCCATGCATAGAGGGTATGCTGGACTCTTGAGCATGAGGACAGTGAGGGTGTTGGTCAAAGGCTTCCAGAGTGCCTCGGTCTTTTCTTTTTTCCTCAGAAAGGGTGTTTCCTTTCTTAGTACTTTCGTGAATATGATTTTCTTCAACAGCTTGAAACTTTATACATAAAGAAGTTCTTCTGTGATAGTTGCTGACTGTTCATTTCCCACTTAGACTGAGGGATAAAAAATAATAAAATAATTGCATGGAACAAAACCAAAACACTAAGAAATATCATGTAAAGAACTCCTTGTACAGTGGTTTTGAGTGGTAGAAGAGAATCTCAATCCAAAATTTTTATGTCCTCTTCAAAACTTTTGATTATTAATTTTAATATAAAAGTTATTCTAATGAGGATTATTTTAAAATAATTTTCCTAATAATCTTTAACATATAAACTAAGTTTTCTCTAAAACTCCATGTATAATGTTTAACTAATTTACTAACTCACATTTGATGAACCCGCCTTCTGCAGCTGTGAGGTAGATAGGCATGGTTTAGCCAGCTCTAATCCAGAAAATGATGGCATAAAGGAGTTGATGGCAAATGACAATGATTAGCTGAAAATCTGTCATAACTTTGGAAATGAAGGACAAAGCTATATCTATGCTGGCAAACAAGGTCATACATGAACCTGAGTACCAGGCTGACTTTTGCTTGCCCCAAAGTTAGTGGGATTTCTTGCTTAAATTTGGAAGCTCTTGGTAGGGAAATAATTCATCAGTTATATTATTACTTTTAGGTTTTTGTTTTGCTTTGTTTTTGCTTTTATTTTTATTATTAATATGCTTAGTTTTTTCTATTAAGAAAATCATATCTACCTAGTCTAATGATTTTTCAAAGTCTCTACCTGTAGTAAATTAAGCTATAAATAGCCTTATATGCATTTCAAGTCTGGATGCAACCTTTAAGATGCAACACTCTCCCCTCCTTCACAGAAAGCGGATGTGAAGTTTAAGGAATCAAAAACTTAAAAAATTGTGTTCAGAAGGCTAAGATGTTTTACTGTCTGCATATTCATCATAGTTGGTGAATTGTTCTCCTGAGACCTGATGTGCTATTTCAAGTGCTGACTTAACTAAAAAATGTGATTATATATCACACATTTATTTTAGTGATTGTGTTGAGAAGTAGTGAGGCTAGTTAAAATTCTACTACACCTCACAGAGAAGAAATAGCTTTGAGTATGCACAGTACTCCCACATCCTGCAATAAATTGATTAAAAACATTGAGAAGCTGTAAATTAGTCACACAGTCACTTGTTATTGCTAAAGTACATTATTAATTTCAGAAAAACAATTTTCAAAATGAAACACTGCAATCTCTTGTTTATCCTGATTTCATATCAATAGAAAAAGGAAGCTAGTAGATAATTTAGTAAGATCCACTGCTTAATTTAGAAAGAAGGTTCAACTCTCAAAGAGCTATCCTTGTGCAAACAGATAAAAATGGAGAATCGTATATTTTGAACACTTTCTTTAAGAAAATATGATTTTCCTTTCAGTAAATATCAGAGGTTTCTTGTCTGGAAGCATTATAAATGTGCAATAATTTGCAGTAATCTGCTCTGCCCACTTTGAAGCTCACTTCTTGCACCATTCTGACAAACCTTTAAGTTGACAGCCTTGCCAGTTTGGACTTAGCACAGTGGAAAAAAACTTTTGGTGATCATTATGTTCTGAAATATCAGAACTACATCCTTACAACCTTTTATAAAATCGGCCTGTTTTATTTTCTTCCAGGTTCATGATTATTTTTGGTCAGTTTATGGAAACTGGACAATGTAGAATTACAATTCCTGTTCAGGCTCCTCTGTAGCTTTGGGGTTCTGTGTCTTATTGAAAGGATATTTAACAAAATCGGTTGTGCAGAAGATGGATTACAGTGATCCTTTGATTTTGAAATTAAAATATTGGTGCCATCTTTTTGTGCTGTAAAGGAGGCTACAGCATGCTGAAAGCACAATCAACACATAACGCTTGACCTTTCAGCAGGGTCGAGCCTTCTCTGCTTTCTGCATATGAATTGCTACAGTTTTTATTTAGGGATTATCTATAAATCACTCAATGAATATCACTACTCTTTCAGACCTCGTGAGATTTGGAGCCTCTAGTATTCAGTAACAGAAGTCAGGGAAGAATGGCTGTGTGGGTGACTGAGTAGCATAAGGCTACCCATCTTGCCCTAAGTGACATTTCCAAGATTGTGAAGAGTGTGTGGTGAGGAAAAGCTCAATGCAGCTCAACTATTTCCTTCTCCTCAGGCCAGGTCCTTTCTTTATATTTCCAGGGTTAATGCAGCCGTAATTATCTCAGGGATGATGTTTGCATTGATGCAAATATCTGTAAGGCTCTTTTCCCCTCTATTCTTCATATCAGTCCAAAAGACTGAGAATGACTGAACCAGTTCAACTCAACCATGTTGAGATGCAAAGACTAATGTTTGCTGACTACTGGATGCATGCTGTTAGCAAAAGCTCCATCCTCTAATATCTCCACACCAAACATATATGGCTTCAGCAAGAACTACACTTGGTTTGTGTATATTTCAATTACCAAACCCTAAAGGCCTTCTCTTTCCAACACTTTCACTCTTCCTTCTTACTCATGGTTTTCTTGTCCCCTCCCTGATGTATACATGCACATTCCTAACAACACCCCAGCATTTTGACTGAAGCAGTTTAAAATTTATCTGGACCTGACCAATGACAGCAATTTCAAATAAGAAAAACAGAGAGGAAAGTATGCATCAAGAAACACACTCCTGAATCACATAAGGCTTTCAACAGATGGGAAAATGGACAGAAAAATGAAGCATGAAATTTGATGTTATTGAGTGGAAGGAAATATTTTGGTTTTATTGTCAGTTTCTCATGTTACTTAGCAGAAGAGAAAGAGGTCTAAAAATAAATTGATGTTTTAGAGCTATAGAAAATGTGTAACAAAGAATGACTTGCATCAAGCTTGTTCTAGAAAAATAAATAAATAAATAAGGCCATTAAAGAAGATGGGTGCAGTCATCAGAAAACCTCTGACATTAACTTTATGAAGCAGTTAAAATTCTCACTGCAGCTCCAGATTTGCATATGAACTATGACCAGTCATTCAGTCTCAAAACAATATGAGATAAATTTACAATTTAGCTTTTGTTCTGTATGGCTCAACACAAATGAATCAAACAATATGCAATAAATTTCATGGACTGTTAAGTTTTAACTCTGGTGATGTAAATCACAGGTGGGATTGTATCACAGAGAGAGTACTCTTGGATTGAGGAAACAGTAAAGTAGAGAACCAGACCTTGTTTTGACTAGACAGGATCAGTATAGTGAAAAACACAATAGAGACATAAAGAATTGTGGACAAAAGACAAGCCTATTGCCTTAAAGAAACTTGCATAAATAACAGCCATGAAATCACCTGTTTAACCCAACTGGAGAGAGACTGCAGAGCTTCATCAGTGAGCTCCATTCAAAGACCAAAAATGTTTAGAGAAAATTTCTGTGGTAACAGTCCACAAATACAGCTATTATGATTTCTTTCAAGCTCAACTAGTTCTGTCAGCTGAAAACAGCTGAATTTTATTCTCTGGTCTGAAAACACTTATGGATTTTGATTTCATGGCAGTATTTGTTCTGTATTTTACTCATGATCAGAAGGTCAGGCTTATTATGAAGCAAAATAGTCTTAGATTTCCACTTTATGAAAAGAAAATCCTATGATGAGTCTCCTGTTTGCTTCTCTTGACACAAGATTCTGAATGCACATTCCACAGCAAATTTGTTGTTTCCAATCAGCTACTGAATCTGTGGATATCATTTGTGTGAATTCCATTATGACTTTTCTTCTCAACACGATCTTTTCTATACAGGTGTGCAGAAAGTATCCATCTTATTATCTTGATTTGCTTTTATTTAATTTTCTTTCCACTTTAGATTTTTCTTCTAGAAAGTATGTGTTTGTGGAAGAGTCTGTCCTTGACACATATATGTTTCTAGAAACTGAAAACAGAGTAAATATCATTATCACAAACACCATATAAAGAGCCTTTGCATATAGCATCTTCTAGAATAGCCACTTTCGACAAAGTGTGCAAGGGATTTAATCATTGTTTTGGGGGGTGAGGTGGCGGTGATGGCACTTTGGATTTATTTTCTGCTTAAGGGCACCAGATCTTTATAATTCAGTACTGAGCAAGAAAACCAAAGAAAACCTTCCTTTGGGAGTTTTTTCAATAGTTTTGATTAGTGAAAATATAAGCTTCAGTATTTCTGTTTCCAGGTTGGCATAAACTAGTAAAGACTAGTAAAATTTTACACGTCACATGAGTAATTTTGACCTGTAATGAAGAATATTGCTGTTCAAAAATCTTGGTGTGGGGATATGTAATTTTTAATCTACTGCAGCTGCACTGTAAGATTGGTTGTACAGGACTGAAAGATTACTGCTTTGTATGATTAAGCTTTTGAGAAGGAGAGGACAAATGATTAATTTTCATCTAATTAGTGTTACAAGACTTTTGGAGACCGCTCATAAAAGACTGGTGGTAGGCTTCAAAAGCAAGAAGTTCACATCACCCAGCCCTTGAAAAGAAATGGTACCTCTTAGAAGATGAAGGTGGCTGTGAAATACCTTGACCTGAAGGTTAAGTTTTGGGCTTTTCCAGCTTATCTCAAGAAAGTTACTTCCCTTCACCTGGAGAACTAATGGCCCAATAAGCACATTAGAAATAAAGCACAACAATGGAAAGAAGCAATTAAAAATGATAACCAAGTTTCAGAAGTATGTCAAGCTCACTTCTGATTACATAGGACACAGTAGTTGTTAAGAAAAAAGTTCAAACATTTTAGAAAGAGTGAGTAAAATTAATTTTAGGCAACAAAACCCTAGAAAAATCATAAGAACAATGAAAGAGGAGGGGCAAGGGCATAAAAAGAAAGTAAAAAGAGAGGAGATGAAGAATGTATTTAAATATTTATACCCAAAGTCCTACAAAATGCCTTTCTTATGTCACCCAGCAATAAATTCACTGACCACTATCTTTGTACAAAAACAAATCAGCAGCTGTGCCTCTCTGCCTGTCATTAGAGAGCTCTCTCTGATGTTCTCAGAAGCAAGTCATTTAGCCTGCCTTGAGCAAATGTCTTATTAATAATCTTCTTTGTTTTTGTGGGTTGGTTCATTAAGTTCATGCATGCATAAAGTTGCTGTTGCTGCAGATAATGTGAAAAGCATTTATAAATTTAGGCTTTTCAAATTCTTAAAACATTTATTAATTCAGGAAAATATTATGTGTTTCTAAAGTCTTACTTCAACAAAGGCACTTAATTATTATTTTGTTTTTTTTCTCTTTCACAATACTAGTATAGAATTTCCAAATTTTCTGTTTGAAATCAACTGTCTGCTCTGAAGACATCTTTTCTAGCAAAGGTCTCTCCTGCCCTTACCCCACCTATTTTTATTTGCACCATAATTCTTCGTGGATAGAAGCTGGGATACCAGGGTGCTGGGCATGGCTGTACGAGTCCCTCCTTCCTTTGCCTGAACTGCTTGCAGAAAATAGCTGTAAGTATATACCCAAAAATTTAAAATGCTTTTTTATTTTCTGCACTGCAAAATTGAATCAAAATGTTTTGTTTGCTTCTGAAATATTCCATCTGACACAAAATAAAACACTAGTTTTCTAAGCTGTGGGGACATCCTGGGAAAGTGCTTTCAGTCCCTCCTACAGAGCCTGTCACACTTCAGATAAATTGTTAGATATTTGCTAGTGCATTAGCTGGAATCCATCAACAAGGCAAATGGCCTAACTGCCAGGCTGGAATAATTTTTGCAGCCTGGCATAATGACTATTTAAGTATTTTTATACAAAGAGGAAACATACAAGCAAAGACTGTGAAAGATCTACATCAGAATATCTAAATAGACCGAGATTGAGACATTCATGCAAGAAGTAAAGGGTGTAAGTTCAAATTTAGGTCCTGTGTCAAGCAGAGGCTTTGAACGTTTTCTCCATGTGAATTTCTCTTCAACAAACTACCCATTTCTAGAAGTGGCCTACTTACTATCTTCTTCATAGTATTCCTTCCAGTCTCTGTAAAGTTGAATGTATACATATATGCTCACAGTGAGGGTGGAATTTTGTACAAGTCTCAGTCCATTGCTGAGGCACTGAATACAAGCAGTTGCCACCACATTTTTCTGTGTTTCTTTTTTAAATGTAGTTTTTAAAATATTTCTCTTGATAAAATTATTGTACAAATTCCATCTGAATTGAAAAAAAAACAGTTTTCTGCTCAGAAAAGTAATTTTGGGCCAGTCTTAGTGTTCAAAAACAAACAAACAAAAATGAATTCTCAAAAATGAAATGTAGTGGTAAGAGGTGTTCAGAAAAAGGTAATAGGCATGCTGTTATCAGGCAAGATAAAAAATATAGGAGGTAAAGAGAACCCGAGGGAGACCAAATTTTCAAAAACCCTTCATATTGTAACTATGACTATACTATATGCCACTTACGACTTTAACCTGATTGTGTATGCATTTGAACAGAAGACAGTTATTACCAACTCACACTCTTAGATAGATATGCTCTGTTAATGTTAGCTGAGCAAGGGATGGTTAATTTATTTCTGCCAGAAGAAATTTTTGCTTCGTTGTGTTCCTGGAAGATTATGTCTGAATTCTTCCTTAGCAGCATATGAGAGGCACAGTAGCAACAATCTCTCTCTCACACTGCCCACAGAAAGAGCATCAATACTGTGATAGCCCATTTTACTCAGTATTTAGATTATTCCTTTCTTATAGTATTATTTTATTTTATTCATAATATAATATCTCATTATTCAATTTTTATCATATTCAATTTTCCACTGTATTTTTAATGGAAGTCCAAAGAGAGAGGACAACATAGAAATCTCAATATTGGACTGGAAATAACTAAATACAGTATTTGAACCATATGTTAATATACATAGCAGAGATTACCTTCAAACTTCACATTACTTTTCTGTCTTAGCAATTTATCCTCTTGCCCCTTCCAAATGGGAATTTTACATAGAGTTTCAAAGTTGTCTGAGTTATGCAAACATTTAAGTCACAGTGATACTGTTTTGAAATGCAATTTCAGCTCCTAAATCACTTAAGTGATTTTGATTAAAAAGCTACCCTTTTCCTCCACATGTTTCTGAGTTGTGTTTTTCTACAAAATAAAAAAGAAAATTAATGAGGCTTGTAGTTTAAAAAAAAGTCCTTCAGCACCTGAGAATTAGTATGGCAGTGCTGGGTCTCATTATTTCAGCCATTCTTTCTATTTTCACTTTTCAATCCTCATGTTCATTTAATGCAGTAAGAGTACAAGAAAATAAGAGTTGTGTTCTGATTTTCTAATTTACCAGTTCACCAGTGCAGACTTCATAGACTCACTGCCTTCAAAGTAGTGGAGTGGAATTCAATATATATTGTATCTTCTTTTAAAAGGAATATAAATAGCATGAAAACTGTATTTTGCTGGTTTCTGATGCTTGAATTTCAAAATCCTGCACACTAGGATAGATGGCATCAGTCCACACAAGAAATGTAGCTCCTTATGTACTGTTTCAGAAGAAATATATAGTACAGGAAGACTCCTTCTGCATTTGAAACTAGATAAAGTGACTTTTACAAAGAGTATGAAGGAATGTGAGACTATTGATAAGCAACTACAGAGAAGCACCTTGCAACAACCCTTGGGGTAACCAGGTTGGCTCTGGGTAAGTGTGGCCAGCTCAGCTGAGCCATCTGTGTCCTTGTGCAGGTTGGTTGTTTTTTTGGCTGGACTCAGTGATCTTAAAGGTGTTTTCCAACCGAAATGATTTTATGATTCTCTGATAACAGAGGTATGTGCCATCTCCATTCTGTCTTAGGGAAGGAAAGATTCAGGTTTGGTTGACCTCTGTCTTGCAATACTGTTTTTTTGGTCCAGTGTTTCTGGAAATTAGATGTGCTTATTCTGAGATAAGGTTGAATTTCTGAGAAATCAAAAGATTTCTATAGAAACTTCTACAGAAATCTTTTTGTCTTTCCCAGACTGCTTCATTATTTCCTAGGGTTCTAATACTGGAAAATCATGTTTTTTTCCTCCTGCACCTTTAGTTTTTAGAAAAAAATGGAACTTTATAAACCAATCTTCTGTTTTCCTGGTGGACTGAAGGATGATTACCAGATTAAAGCATTTACTTTGATGGAAAAAGCAATCAAAATAAAAGCATTACATGGCAAATTTTTCCATTTTTTTTCAGAAATTTGGATGGCAGTGCTGGATCTCATTACTTCAGCCGTTTGGCTTTTTGCATCTGATTCTCAGAACAATAATGAATGTTGCTACTGGTGATCCTTTTCACGTGACTGTTGTCTTCTGGAAAAGTTTTTGCCTTTCTGAAATAGTAGGGTGTAAATACCTGTATAATTTTTTGATCAGAATACCTCAAAGGAAGACACATCCAAGTACTGTGCTATGAAGCTCCTCAACAAGAAAATTGTTAAATGTACATCCGAAGTTCTTAATTACCTGCAGTGACCTTGGCAATAATCACAATTAATTGTAAAGTTTTACTTCAGTTTGCCTTTTAATGAAAAGATAGGTGGAAGAACAAGACTGATATAATTAAATATTTTCAGTGTGACAACAGAGTGGTAATAAGTGTATTTCCAAAAAGAGGAATACCACATGAAAAAAAATGGAAACTCATCATTACTAATGGAGAGGAGTGAGGTCTAATACCTTGTGACATGATTTACCTAATGGAACGTCCATTGCTCCAGTGATTTCAAATCAGATTTACCAGAAGAAGCAAGGTTACACTATAGCACAAAGTTAGCAAATGCCAGTTAATATTATACAGATTTTTGTACCTCAACTGCCTTTTCTAATAAATAAGGAAAGAAACAATGCCATTATTTTCAAAACACCATTTAAAAAATGGGAAAAGTGTGCATTCTCTAATTTGTGCCCCAGAAAAAATGAAGCACTGCTTAGTTTATTTGCTTAGAAACTTGCTCTGACTTCAGAGAATTATTCCATTCATTTTAGTACCTACTAATTGCAGTAGCAGTGCCTTGTTTCAATGAATCAGGATGATTTACCACTGCTTATTGAAATCTTCCCTAAGACCTCAACACTCAATCTCTTAAGCCTCAAAAATATTTGTTTTAAAACTCTTCATGTGCACGCACCTTTTTTCTTGCTCAATAGAATCAGTTTCAATGATGGTTGCTGTAGCAGAGGGTTAATAATAATATTGTGTTACTCTGCAGTTCACTGTTGGCCTGCCTTCTACTGGTTTATCTACCCTAAGACCAAATTATTACCCTGTAGTAAAATGAAAAGCTACTATTATTGCTTAATGTAAGTACACTTAAAATTATTATTAGTAGTGTACTTGGTAAGGTTAAATCATGAGGTCTTTGATGCTAACTTCAAAAATTACATCTCTGATTTAACTAGAATAAATGAGATGGTTGCTTCTCTCTAATTAAAGGCAAAAGTGTATCTATAGTAAGTGGCAATTATCTGTCACTTAACACTGTATTACAGCAACATTCATTGCATTAATTTTATTATAACTACAATTACCTTACATTTACTCAGGGCCCAATCTTCAGAAAACTAAGCAGCCTGAAGAAATGAATCATGTTTTTTTGAAACCTAAGGGAGCCTATGTACCAAACTGAAGGTGAAGTTCAGTTTGCAGAGAATGAGGGTGATACTGCCAGCAGCTATAACATCCTCTAGGGCCCTGTTTGCAGGGACAGATCTACAGGTGCTTTCCAAAAAGTGAAGTGATTCCCTTTGGTTGATTCCTGAATTTTGGGCTGTTAGTGTAGTGAAAAGACTGCACTTCTACTCATGTCTTTTTCGGGCAGTGGCAAACAGTAACTGGTGGCTGGGGAAGATGTAGGGAGCTCTAGCTGGTTTTACTCTTGCAGGGAGCAAAAGCAGCACAGCGAGGGTAGGGCACCAGCTGAGCTGGAAGTTTAAGAGAAAGGAAAAGGGATGTGTTGGAGTGAATAATGACTGCTATTCTGACTAAAAAGAACAATTTCTAAAATGATTACCTTCTTAAATTTTTTTGTGAGGTTAAGTGTTGTTTCTTCTTCCTTCTTCTTTCCTGACTAGTCTGTATTCATGTTCTTTCTATTTTGACTCTAACCATTAGCACAATCATGCTTTGCTTGCATGAATACTCCCTGGAAAACAGATCTAAAACTTAAAAGCCTGAATAATTATTCTAAGATTAAAAAAAAAAAAATTATGGGGTCTTTGATTGCACAATGTAGAGTTCATGCTGTTAGTTTCTTTAATCAGTGGAGAGAAAAATTTAATGCAATCTAACTATGGCTGTGCAAATTGTGAATATTCACAATGTACAAAACAAGAGCTTTAGCTTTCTAGATCTTCAAAAAACCTGCGAAAATTTCTAAGTCCTTATTCCCCAAGACATTCAGAATAAAAGATAATTAGTATGAATTATTCTGTCCTTATTTGCAGTGGGAAGGCAATGTTTATGAAAGGTGAAATGACTGCGTCTGTTTGTAGACTGAATACAGACAGAAGAAGTGAATACAAAGTACTGAAGGAGTGAGCAATACATTTGGAGCAAATCAGAAAAGAATTTTTCTACTGTTGAAACAAAACAGTCGGTCAATTTGTCTGTGTAATGTCATTATATTTTGTGGGCGGTATACCTTCAAAACATTCAGAGTACAGCACAGTAGACATTTGTAGTCTCACAAATGTGTCCCTACTTGTTATTGTTGTAATTTACTCAACAGATCCTACCGTTTCATTAAGATCTCTGCCTATGCCATTGAAATCAAAGGAAATTTTTATTTTATTGGGCACAGGATCAAGGTTTGGCCACTCAACATGTCCTTGAGCCAAAACAAAACTTACAAGGAGGTTAATGTTGAGAGCGTTGTTTTGATTGCATAATGATGCCAGCCAACAAGACAGGAAAAGTCTTTGGCCTGCACTGAAATGGAAAATGTACGTGTCTATTTTAAACTGCTAATGCTTCATCTAACCTACTGTGCTGAACAGTCACAAAATGAACCTATGCAGGGACTGAATTGCTGTCCATAAAGCAAAAACAAGCAATGAGTGTTATTCCATTGCTATAATATAGTCATTTCTATAATGTAGTTATTTCTATAATATAGTTATTTCTATGTTACTGCAGCAATAATGAAAACCAGTGTCTTAACACTGAGATGCTGCATTTTGGGAATCATTTACAGATATGTAGTTCTAAGCCAGCATTTTCTGTGAAACAGTGAAATGCAGTCTTTACAAAATGAAATTATTCAGCAAGGTGATCAAAAATTTACTCCCTGAGTATATTTATCCATCAGTACCATAGAAAATGTGAAGTAAAGCCACAGTTTTCCAAAAGATCAAAGTACTGGGAGTTAATTTTTCAATTAAAATCCTGTAGAAGCATATTTACTTCATCCTCAGTAGTTATCTGTGGCTTAATGTGTCATAGCATTTTTTAGGATCTGATACTAACAGCTGAATTTTCCTGGAGGGGTATAATCCTAGTAGAAAATCTACAGAAGCATATTCCCTTAAATTCCAGGAAAAATATTAGCACTATGCTAAAATGTTTTTAAAATATGAGGATCTCCTAAACAATGTGAAGGTGTTCACAAAATAAATTTTCTTCTAAAACTTTATTTTCTTGGTTCTAATATTGAGAAAACATGATTCTCATTTTAAAATAAGTTTGGGTTAAGCATGTCCAGTAGAATATACTGATTTTAGGACTGATCTTGGAATATGTTGCCTTTTTTTTCTACTGCCTCCTGCAGTAACTGAGGATGTGGAAAGACTGTGCTCACAGAACAGTGAATGTGATTCCCTTCACTGAAAAATTGCAAGGAATTCAAGAAAAATCCTGAATCTAGCTTTGGATTCAGGACTGAATTCTTAAATTCATTTTATCAATACTGTGAAAAAAACACTCCATTATGGTCAGTCAGTCTACATATTTATTGGTCAGCTGGAAGTTATACTAAATGTTTTTATAAGCACAGTTGCAAGCATATTCACCCCACAGTTTTCACTTCACTTGTAAAATTTATTTTTATATATTATATGGCAGCCTCACTGGAATTATTTTCTGATATTCTGTTAACTATTATTATTTATATATTTTAATTTTATTTTACAGTTTCAAAGTTGCTTCTATAATCTTGCTGAAATACTTCATCCATTAATAGTAAATTTTTCTTACTGAGAAAGATAATAAGAACAGATAGGAAGATATAAAATTTTAATAGTCTTTTCAAGACTTAATGATGCAAATCAGCCAGTGCATCTGTGCATATTAATCCCAAGCAATCCTACGGTTATGAACACAAAAACCTGTTTTTCTAAAACAATGGTAAATGCAATTAACGGAACGTTGTAAGGGAAATTGCACTCTTACTTATTTTATTAAACATTTCATAACAATACTAAGGTATTCAATGGTGTAAACATCTGGTGTTTATGCTTCTTGTATAGTACCACAGGTGACTAATTATTTTCCAGGTGTCATGGAGAAAAAAATTGGTTAATCACCCAGTCAATGTAGCTTAATGTTCAGCAACGGAGAGCTGGTGCTTCAAGTTTTGTGTGTGCAGGCATATGCACATGGGTGTGAGGCTGCACATGTGCATGTTACCATATTCTGGCCCTTGTTCCACTTCTTTTTAAAAGATGGAGAGGTCCAGGCTTTGTCAATGAAGTTGCAGTGATACAAATCCAGATCAAAGACTTTGTGGCACAGAGAAGAACGTAAAATCACAGAAACATTTAGGCTGGAAAAGACCTGTAAGACTCCAACCATTAACCTGGTAGTGACAAGTCCACTGAGCCATTTCCCTAAACATCACATTTACATGTCTCCTAAATTCCTCCATGGCTGGTGACTCAACCACTTCCCTGGCTAGCCTGTTCCAGGGCTTGATAACCCTTTTGGTGAAGAATTTTCTCCTAACAACCAGTCTAAATTTCCCCTCAGGCAGCTTAGGGCCATTTTCTCCTGTCCTAACTTGAGGATATAGGGGATAAAAGAACAGATTAAAGAAAAGGTAAGTTCTTTACTGACACAGATCAGAGAGACAAAAAAAGATTGAAACATGTTGAATCTCTTCTGTAATTCATAATTGCCTAAAATATGCTGAAATGAAGACTTAGGATAAAAATAAGGTTTTGGTGACCTGGATGATCTGGCCTAATAATGTTTATCACAGCCAAGACCATTGCCGCAACTTTACTTTCTAATTAATGTGTCACCACTGCTGTACTGGGGAGGGCAGTTGTATAACAAAAGCCACAATTAACACTGCTCAGTGTCTTTTTCTCAATATTTGATTTTTTGCACAGTTCAGTTACTCATTTGGATCTCCCACAGACCCCTACCTTCCTGCCATTTAAAAGAGCAGGTAGATTAATGGGGGGAGCTTAGAAAACTCAATTTTCTCAGGCTGGTCTCTAAAGGACAGTTATTCTTCTGAAGTGAAGTTTTCTTTTACTCACCTGATGCCATAACCCAGAATTCATACCTTTGCCTGTCATTTACACAGATATATTTACACAGATTGACATGCTTATTTTGAGAATAATTTTTGAAATTATTTCTGACATCCCCAGCCCCCCGTAAAACCTCCAAATACAATGTAACATTTAAAAAACTGTATAGAAAAATTTAAGTTTTCTAGAGTTCCAGGTTAATAAAGGATGTGAAAAAGTGGTCTTAAAGAAGAATTGAAAAAGTAGTCAGAAGCCAGAGAACAGAAGAGGGTGCAGCAGGGTGGTATGGAGTACAAAGATAGATGCAGTGTATAAATTGGCTTGACACAGCTCTTCATCCTTGAGAAACGAAAATTGCCCTTCCTCCTCAGCTGCTCCCTATTCTTTCCGTCTCTCTTGCACCCTCAATTTTGCAAACCCACACCCGAGCCCCTCTTATGCAGATGTTGTGCATCCACACTGTGTTCATTTAAAGTCTCTTCTCTAACTTCAGCACAGGTCTAAAGTGTAATCATGTGTGTGAACACAGCCACTTAGACACACAAACTGGGTGAAATTTTTCTATGAAGGATGACACGCGCAGAATTTCTCCCATTCAATCTTTTTATATTAATATCTGAAATCTGTGATTTCCTTTTTTCATACTGAAGTATGAAATACTTTCAGTACTGAAGTTCAGTGTGACAAGTGCAACAGTGATTCAGCTGCCCACCAATTTTCTTTTCTTTTTTGGGTTTGTTGGTTTGTTTGTTTGTTTTTATGTTGTCCCCATGTGTTATTGCAATACAGTTTTTGTTCTCATTACAGGATAAAACACATCTTGCCATATTTTTTTGTTTGTTTTCACAGTATGTGTATTTGCTGTATTGGGTTTTTTTCATCAATTACCTTTTTTTTTTTGTCTTTTTTCTTTTTTCAGTCTTCCAAATAATTCTGAAAAAATATATCTTGGCATGTACTTTGCTTGCACAGAAAATTCACAGTCACCCGGATTCCTTACAGATAATCACAGTCTGGATTCTTTGTAGATAATTAATGGATCAAATTATACTGACAGGGATGGGGGGGTGGGGGAGGGGGAGGCAGATAACCACAGCAGAAGGAGGAGACGTAACACACCATGTAGGGACAGCTCATCTCAGCTTGGGTGGTATTTCTGAAAGCCCTCAAGAAGGTCATCTCTGTAACTGTTTCTTGATATTGCGTTGACTGGAGTGCTCCAAATGCAGGTTTTTAGGTTCAGTAGGTGTACTGATTATTAAATATACTAATCCAGGGAATCTGAATTGGATGAGGGGGTGCAGTGCCTCGTCAGGAAGTTTGCTCATGATACAAAACTGGCAGGGGTGACTGATAGCCCAAAATGTTGTGAGGCTTTTCAGAAGAATCTCAACAGTGTGGAGAGATGGGAAGAAAAGGACTGTCTGAAATCAAAAGAAGGAAAATTCAGGGTCCTGTCCCTGGGAAGGAATAATCCCAGGCACCAGTACAGTCTGGGAGTAGACCTGCTGGAAAGCAGCTCTGTGGAGAAGGACATGGGGGTCCTGGTGGACAACAAACTGTCCATGAGCCAACAGTGAGTCCTTGCGGCCAAGAAGGCCAGTGGTATCCTGGGGTGCATTAGGAAGAGCTTTGCCAGCAGGTCAAAGGAGGTAATCCTGCTCCTTTGATCATCTCTCGTTAGGCCACATCTGGAGTGCTGTGTCCAATTCTGGGGTTTTTGGTACAAGACCTCCTGGAGTGGGTCCAGCAGAGGGCTGCAAAGTTGATCAAGGCACCAGAGAATCTCTCTTCTGAGGAAAGGCTGAGGGAAACTGGGCCTATTCAGCCTCGAGGAAAGATGACTGAGAGGGACCTCATCAATGTCTATCAGTATCTGAAAGGGAGGGTGTCAAGAGAATGGAGCCAGGCTCTGCTCAGTGGTGCTGAGCGATAGGACAAGAGACAATGGGCAGAAACTGATGCACAGGAAGATCCACCTGAACATGAGGAAGGACTTGTTTACTGTGCAGGTGTCTGAGCAATGGAACAGCTTGCCCAGAGAGGTTGTCGAGTCTCCTTCACTGGAGATACTTAAGAATTGTCCAGATGCAATCCTGTGCCATGCACTCTAGGATAACCCTGCTTGAGCAGGGTGGTTGGATCAGATGATCCACTGTGGTCCCTTTCAACCTTATAATTCTGTGATTCTCTGATCTTCAGGTCCAACCAAATTATTAGGATCATAGTGGCTAAATCATAGTCCAGTTTAGCAATGTATTTCAAGTTCAAGTCCCAGGAACTTAGGGTAGTTACTATGCCTGCTCAACTTGACGTATAGACAGAAGTCAGAAAACTTTGTAATAGAGTGTATTTCCACATAGCCCCTGGGAGAAGAAGAACTGCCATATTAATCCTAGGCCTGAACCTGTGGTCATTGCCAGGTGCTTCCCACAGGCTTTATTAATGCTCTGAAGAGCAGACAGATGGATGAGACAGATGCAAGAGTTGCTGTGCTGATTAAACCAGGTGCCAGTGGCAGGCAGTCTCAGTGTAAGCCTTAGCAGATGTTGGGTTTTAGTGCTATCCTGCTCTCACCACCACACTACATGGACAACATCTGTCCTGTTATCTGTAAGGTCAAGCCAGAAGGAAGAGTCAGCTTGATCCTAAGTCACCTTCCTTCAATTGATTTGCCCAGTGCAGAGAACCAGTCACAGGCTCTTTCCAAAACTGATGTAACACGTGAAAGTTGGACCACTCTAGAAAGCATCCCACAGATAATCTATACACCTGATTTTGGTCTTGGGACAGCACTATGAGACTATATAGGAAACTCAGGGCATCCATCTATTCATGATCAGCAGCCTACAATGTAAAGAAGGCAGATCTTGGTGTCCTGGACAGTCAGAGGCACGTAATCGCAGTCCTTAAACTACTTAGTCCTCTAGAGGTAAGCCTTTAATTTAGACATCATTGCAACATTCTTTCAGTAATAAAATGAACATGTGACATCTGTCTGCCCAGGGTAGTTGAAATTCTGAATACAGACCCCTGTTTAAACAGGACAAAGCAAAAATCAAGTTTGCAATATCTTTAAATGGAAATATTCTTAACAAACCTCAATCTAACAATTCTTGTTCATAATCTGACATTGTCTTAGCATGTTGAAATTCAAGACATATTATGATATTACCCTTTTCCATTTGCTCCCTCAAAAGTGCTTTAATGGCCTTTAAAACCAGCATAATCAAGCCATGATTCTATTGTCAACATTCTAGAATAAAACTTGCTCTTTGGAATTTAGCTATTAGGTAACATAGTCACGTTTCTTTCAACTGTGCTGTGAACACAGAATAAATGGCTTGTGATGTTTAGCACTCTTGGTTAAAATGCCATTTTTACGGTTCAAGAAAAGTGCTATGACCCATGCACTGCAACTTCTGATTTATCTGCACGGCAGCTTGGGTACCAAACCAGTTTTAAAATACTTCTGAAAACATCAAATGTGTTATGACTTAACACAAGCAACAACAAAATAATGTTGTTGATTTTCTGGCAAGTGTAAAAATTCAGAGAATTTCTTAGAAAAACTGAATGCAAACAAAACAGTGTATGTCATCTTAAAGGCACCTTGCTCGAGAGAGAATTTGTAAAGAGTATGAAAGAATTATCATACCCTAATGTAAGAGGGCAAGTTTAGGCACTCAGATATATGGAAATGTCAGAGAAAATTAAATATTTAAATGACATTTTTCCCTAAAACATCCTGAAAATCTTCCCTAGTGAGTTCACACTATGGAAAATGTTAGGAACAGATTTACACTCTTGTCTACATCACTGCAACCAATCCAACCAACACCAGGCTGACTGCAAACACTGGCATGCAGTCATACAACATGGACTGGTTCCCAGTTCCAGCCTAGTTTTGGATACCCATGCAACTCTTCCTTTGAAATTTTTTCAAAATTACAACATATATGAAGCTAAGCTGTCAGACCTGGAGAGCTGCTGCTCTGAAAATTTCTTGTGTGGGCCTCAACAGAATGCTACTCCTCATGCTGGACTTCTAAAATTTTCTGCTGTATAAATGTTATTCAGGTAGGTTTGAACAGTTTTTTCAGGAATAAATATTGAATTAAAGCAGATGTGAGCTCTCTATCACCAGTCCCAGCACAGGACTATACCCTTCTGTGTACAGCCAAATTCATGGACTTTCCTTTGCTCCATCACACTCTGTGTCTTTCCTTATGCAGCAGGAAATACATTGCTAAAGAAATATATTTTATTACTGAAAGATAATTTGGGAAGTGAAAATTATTTACTGTTAGATATATGGAAAAACTAATTTAGAGCTGTCTTGAGCATCTTTAACAGGAGAGAAATTTACAAAAACTGCAGGAAATTTATCTAGATTATATAACCCAGGTTTCTAGAATCTAAATCCAAGTATATGAGTTAGAAGAACTTTTTTTTTAAGCTGTGCTTTTGAACAGAGCCCAAACAACAATTTTCTAATGCTATGGTAGTTCCTCTCTCTTTTCCATGCTTGCCCTGATGAGCTAGAGGGTTCACTTTCCTCAACAGCAATTCACTCTTCAAAAAGGATGGTGTGGTCTGATGTGCCTAAACCTGTGACAAGTCCCTGACTGTGCTATGAGAATACTGAGGAGCTGCTCTGTCTCTGCTCCTGTGCCCGGAGGCTTCAAAGGAGGTGGTGCTTTGACCTTGCCCATATGCTGGCCCACAGGTCTGGCTGGTTGAGCTGGCATTCCTCCAGGAACAGAGGGATTCTGCACTGCCCAAGTTCAAGGTCATGTCCAGGAAGCTAAAATTATTCTACAGTGTTATAGACATGTAACAAAAACTCATTCCCAGTGAATATTGCAAAACTTTCCTTTAAAACAATCTAGAGTTCATGGAACAAAAGTATCTAATCCTACTGTGTGATTTTGAGGAGGAATTTTGATATCCAAAATACTGCTGAAACAAGGTGAGAAACCTGAACAATAATATTGGAAGGCTTTATTTTACAGGTAGAAATTGCTTGTTTAACCACCAGCTTTGTTCAAATATTACCAATAGTCTATTACAAGAATTTGTACAGTGTATTCCATATAAAGGACCATTATATTAGTATAAATCCATAAAGTATTTTGGAAGGGATTTCCAGAGGTCATCTACTTCAACCTCTTGATCAGAGAAATTGTAGGTAGGGCAAATTGCTCAGGGCCCTGTACAGGCAAATATTCTGTGTCTCCAAGGATGGGTATTTCACAGCTTTCTGAGCAACTAGTCCAGTGTTTTGCTATGCTCACAGTAAATGCTTTGTTTCCTTACCAAGTCAGTTTCCCATATTCCAAGCTGTGCCCACTGTCTCACATATTTCTACAGTACATTTCTGGCCTCTGTTTTCTCTATACCTTCCAATCATTTAAAAGCATTAATATATTCCCCGACTCTCCTATTTTTAAGGCTGGACTGAACAGACCTTGCTGTCTTTTGGTTGTATGACGCAAGTTCCAGCCCTCTAACCCCCCTAATATCCCTCTGCTAGACTTTCTCCAATCTGTCCATGACCCTCTTGTAATGTGGAGCCTAAGAATGGACACAGTGCTTGATGAGGTTTCATGAGAGATAAGTAGAGAGGAATAAGCAGTTTCCTTGGCCTGATGTCTACACTCTTGCCCAACCACAGCTGGGCTTCTTTGCTGCAGGAGCATATTGCTGACTTATGTTGAAAATATGAATTGAACCTATGCTTTCAAACTGAACTATCTCAATAATTCCAGGAAGACATTTAAAATATTGCCACTGAATTTTCAGGTGAGTTTTTATTTCTGCTTCGGAAAGAAAGAATAACAAATGTTTTTTGAAATTGCTTGGGAAGGAAAATGAGATTTACCATAAAATTTATTTAATAGGCTTTTCAAAGTTTCCAGTCTCTGATAATTAAATTACTGTAAATAGGAAAATAGGGCAGGTAGATATAATTGCAGAGATGTGTTTAAGTTTTGATGTTCCAGTATATATGTTTTTTCTTAGCCTAAATTCTTAAGGACATATAATATTCTCTAAACAAAGTTATGTCTTTCCAGATCTTCTACTTGTAGAGTAATACAAGGATAATTAACAAGTAGAAGAATTTTTATATAACAGAAACATAGATATTGTGCCATGATATATTATAGAATTTTTTTGTGATACTAGACTTTTACATTTCTATTAGCTCAATCAACCCTTCTAATAATTCAGAATGATATGCAGCATATTTTATTAAATCAGCTACTGGGACTGCACTGTAGAGGAAACAGGAGTGTATAAACTCAGCATGCAGTAGACAAATAGTTTTAACAAGTATATAGCTACACATACAAGCCCCACCACTTGACAATACACAGATACTGAACCAAAAAGTCATATTGGAAAAGGGCACAGATATTTCCTTCTCTTTCTTGAGTAAAAGATATTGTCAAAGCACAGTATACCTCCCATGACTAAATAAGCGGTTCTGAGGATTACACAGGATTGTCCTGTTCTGTACATGGGTTGCTACTTGAAGTATGGAGCTGAAGGAAAGCTTTGTCCATCACATGCAATGACTGATGTTTATTTGTTTGCTTAACATCACCACAGTTTGAAAATAAAGAGAGGAATATATTTTTGAGTCTCAGTTTCTTAGGAATATAAAATAAATATGCAAATAATTGATGCATTAGATTATACATTTATATAATGCATTTTTGATGATATTGCAACTCTTAATGAAACTGACATTTGTTAGACAATTATGTAGTGTTTACTGTCCTCATTCACTTTTTTTCATGGCAGTGTCTTTTCATAAGAGTTAATATTAATGGTGCTGGACTGTTTTTAAATCTTAGGAAAGTATTTCTCAGTGTGTCCGAAGTGGAAAAGCTAGTAGAAGCAGGAAACAAAGTAGGCCTCTGGTGAAAAAAAAGACTTATTTGTCTATACAACAGTAATACTAAATGATTTTTTTGGTAACCAGCTGTGACCTTTTTTCTGGTCAGCAACCCTGGTGAGGCAATTGGCTTATAGAACCTATGATCTGAAATGAATCAGATCTAAAGGAACAAAGACATATGTATCCAATTCCCTTCTGCATCTTCCTTATTTTTCAAAGAATGTGGCAAACCATTCCCTAGTTCTTCATCACTAAAGAGTTTGCACATCCAAGGGGAGAACAGATTCATTGCCAGGTGATTTTTGGGTCCTTAAGTGTGACATCTGAGCAGCCTCTTTGACAAAGATTTGGAATGGAACTTATGAGGTGGTGAACCTGTGACTGAGATTTCCAGCCTGAGGAGAATTTTTGATGAACCTTCTCTCTCTTTCAGAAGCCCAGTAGTTCTCAAAGTATTGAAAGATGTTTCTCCTAGGCTTAGCAGAGTCTTACCTTGAGTCAGCACCAGCCTTCTTCAGGTCATTCATCTTCTGTTCCTTTCCTAATTACCTCATCTACCCTTGGCATGTTCGGCAGGTAGCTCAGGAGGAAGTCTACATGGGTCAGCCATCAGGCTCTTTTAAAATGTGGCTTGAGGTAGGGTTGAGACACCTCCTTATATCACTCATGCTCATTTCCTTTCAGAACATTCAAAGGCCACCTGTACTTTAAGTTCTCAATGAACTAAAAATCAGGTAGGAAAGATCCCTAGAGCACATTACCTTATGTTTCTTTCTCAGTATTGCTGATAAAAAGACCCCAGTCTAAAATTTTCATTGTATTTGTTAAGCTTATGAGTATAAAATGGATTTTCTGAAAATAACTGGTGGATTAATTGCAAATAAGTCTTTAAAAGTAGATTTTTCTCCAATGATGTTTGAAGAAGTACTTTGATATGACATATTTTCCTTCGCTATCACAACTTATTTAAAATGAAGATCATTTTATAAGAAGAAAATTTTAGAGACTCCCAGGTCATCTCAGATGTCATGACAGTCTCTCTTTTACACATTTGAATTTGTCAGACTAACACAGTTACCTTGATAACTGCATATGCTGCCTGTACAGCACCCACACTGTGACTTGACAAAAGGATGTTATGGAAGGACCCCAATGATACTCAAATGATTTTCAGATATCTACTTCTTTGGAGACAAAAAAAAGTCTTGCCAGGCAGGGTTTTTGGTTGTTTTTGGCCTTAACTTCACAAACATCAAACAACAAACCCTGGCAGAAAGTCCTCTTGGAAACTTCAGTTGTTCAGGTGCCTCTTTAGTCAGGTAATTAACAGTTACTGTGGTTGTTGAATGTCACCATGGATATAATCCTTTGTCAACCTTGTCACAGATTGTCTTCTTGTCACAGATCTTGTCTTCTGGTGAAGATTTTCAAACTATCAAGGTGATATTTCTCTAGTTTTAATAGGAATTCAACTCCTTTCATCTCCACTGGTTTGAGTTTCAGTCTTCTATCTGTTAAGTGTTGTGAAGGCATTGTTTTCTCACGAGGAAGTCTATAAAGTCAGTGACACTGTAATTTTAAGATGCTTTCAGATTCTTGTGGTAATGGGGAACTATATATGTAAATAAGATAATGAATTGGCTATACTGAATGAAGGCAACATCTCATACCATGAAGACCACAATAGATCTTTAAAAATCCATAAAATGTTTCTTTCTAGCTTGCATGCATTATAGCATACACTTCAAACTGACCCAGCGCTCTCTTATACCAGGAAAAAGTGGATGTATCATGTTATAGAAAATCAAGTGTACATTGACCAATGTCATGTGGAAATCTTACTGAATCATACATGTGAGATTGTGCCTTTAGGGCACCACAGAAGTAAAACTCACCTTCAGTTTCCAAGAACACATATATCCATCACTAGTTTCACTAAATCAAATTAAAATTTAAAGATATATGATCCAGTCTAGTTAATTACATAAAAAAAGAACTGTAATTGAGAGATTAGTAAATGAAATTTGGGGCTTGCCTTTGCCTCTTCCTCTCTTGTCCTAATTCGAGAACTGTTTATTTTTCCTCTGTATCTGACAATAACTCAAAAGGTACCATGTATATTTTTACTTGGTGTTTTCCTTTTCTTAAATTTTTTCATCCTAACACAAAAAATAGTGTCTTCCTCTTCCCTACCCCCAACACTTTTCAGTACTGTTTTGGCTTTTTTCCTACTTCAGGTCTTTTGGATATCACCCAAGGTCAGCAGGCAGTCAGGTGCAGTCCAGATGAGTCTCTTCATTAGCAGTTAAGTGCTGCTTACAAGTTGCTTTAAGGATATTTCCTCTAATCCCAAATGGAATATGTCAGCTAAACATCTCTCTTAGGTTCTTGTGACAATGAAATCAAGGCAAGAAAAAAATTTGACCTGATTCCATCAGTTGCAAAGGGGCGTGGTATAGCATACCACTGGTTTTGCTTCCAGTTTTGGAAGTAAATTTCTTTAGAGCTTGTTTTGTCAAAGACGGGATTACTTTCATATAATGGTTTATATATTCTTCTCCAGAAAGAAACCTGAAATGCAAGCTGTAATCTGAGCCCACTGACCCTGCTGCTACAATTACCTTGTCTGACATCAGGTCCATACCAAAATACTTTGTAATAATGTATCTCAGAAGAGTTTCTTTCACACCATTCTTGTAGAAGCTGCCGGACAGAGTCCAATCCATCTTTGAGTTATCAGAAACCACAGGGTATCCATTAGTTTTTGATACCCAAACAGTTGCTAGGCATTTGTTATTTTCCTGTCTGCTCTGCAGGGGTACTTACCATGAGGTGAAACAGGAATTTATCTTCAAGGAATGTAGCATTTTGTTACATAATTTTTTTCTGCAGCCTAACTTCAAAACAGCTCTCACAGCCTTTGTGTGCTTAGCCAGTGCTATAGGATAGCGTATGCATTTCTTTTAAAAGTGATCTGTTTTATGACAGAAATTAAGCAGATGACGGAATTCCAAATACTGAATCTGTGACAGTTGCTTTCAAAAATTCACAGGGCAAAAAGGTCAGAAGGCAAAGCAGGAATTACTCAAGATCAGGGATATTTACACTAAGACGGTTTTTGTCAGAAAATAAAAAGGGTTGTATTATATTATAAAGGGGGTATGGGAGAAAACAGCCTAAGACCAATGTGGTATTTGCTGTCATCTTATATTTTATATTGGGAATTTGTTCTTTCTTTTTCTTTACATTTAAACTTCTACATCAGTTTCGATTTTTTGGAGTGTCATTAAACTCTTTGGTGGAAATTCACACTTGCTTTTCTGCAGAGAACAGATAGAGCAATATTTCAGTCTGATCACAGATTTAGACTTCATTGTACTAATCATCATTTGAGCTGCTGATCCATGTGGCTAATTATAGCAGCAAATCTTTATTCTCTTTTGCTCAGAAAAGTTGTTAATAAAAAACCTATTTTCTTATCAGAAAAGTAGTAAGAAACCTTGTGGGTTTTTTTTTTTTTTTTCACTTTGCATTAATTTCCCTTCTCTTTCCAAAGCAAAAATGAAATTAGCATCGGTTCTTTAAATGAGAATTGACTTGTGTTGTGTTTTTTGTTCTTGTTGCTTAGCAGCAGCAATGCAGGCACATGGGTGGGTCTGCTTCCAGGGCACTTCTACTGGGATTTGAGCTCTTCAGGGCATTTTCCACATTAGTGAGATAATGTTGAATCAGATGTTCTTTAAAAAAAAAAAAACCAAAAAACCCCAAGATCCTGAAGCTAAGTGTCTGTTACTGATTTTAACTCTAAAGCAGTTAAAGGGAAGGACAGATAAATATCTTTGAGGTGATGCCTGACTTGCAAGACAAATTCATATCCTTTGGTGTCAATGCATTTTTTGATTCAATAATTGCATATCCTTTTGTTTTGTGCCTTTTTTTATGCAAACAAGACAAATTCTATAAACTGAAATATTTGGAGCATCTGACAATATTAGGAATTAAAGATGTCATTTTCTTCAGAATATCTACCATTAAGTGGTTGAAGTTGTAAGTGATTTACAGTTCTATTTGCTATGAAAGTCTAAACCCCTGAAAGAGTGGGGAATTCAGACCTGCTATCTGGTCTTTGCCTGTCTGCTATAAGGGTATGCCTGCAAAGATGACATGAAATCAATATCCTTCCTCTATGATTTCTGGACTTTGAGACATATTTATATGCAGCATCTGGCTACTAGAAATCACAGAAGATTTGCTTACACCCCTTCTGTTGCAGCTCAGTTGCTTTAGTGGATTTAGTAGAGGAAGACACTTCAGATTCTCTATGTGTCTGTACTGCCTAAACAAATGCGTGTCCATTGAAAAAGAGGAATTTGCAGGAAAAAATATTTACATAACTCACTAACTGAGTTTGTTGCAGTAGGAATAGTTGTATGCAGACCTGCAACCAGCAGTACATTAATGTTGGATATAATGTAAAACTATTTCGGTCCCTATAGGGATATAAATATTTGAACTATTTTAATGGACCATTAAGTTAAATAGACCATTTCTGTCCATTTAAAAATTAATTTAAAACAGCATAAATTTTTTACATTTTTCCAGACTTTTAAAAAACCCACTTATTTTAAAGATTAAAAAAAAGTGTCCAACATAGTTTGAGATACTTTTCCAATCATATCAGTTGTGATCATTCAGGAGGCCCTGTAGGCTATGTTTAGAAGATAGGAAGTAGATACAGAATGGGCTACTCAGATCTGCAATATTTAACAAGTTTATCTTTTTCAGACCTTCTAAACCAGTTCTGTTTTTCCCAATATTAAAGCATGAGTTTAAATTCCACTGACTGATCTAGTTTGATGATTTTTATGGACAAAAAATCCCTTATTGCCATCCCTATGTATCCAAAATTATGTGTTACTAAGCAGCTGTCAAAGTGAACTAATTTTGTTTGTGTAAATATTTAAGTCACTAGGAAAAATATTTCAGACCTGTAAATGAAAAAAAGTAGTACACTGGAGAGTGATTTTATGCTGTGGTTATTACTTTGTCTGGAAAAAAATCAATACAAATGGCATGAACCTGAGGGAAGTAGAATAACAAATACATTTAAGGTCGGATGATGTTTATTTACCTGTCACTCCTGTATATTCATATGGATTATTTGGTATGCTAAGGATTTTATGAGGTAGCTCACTCAAGTCCACACTAATGGATGATCTGCAGCAGGGGGAGCAAGAAAATGTACTTTATTTACCATTAATGCAATTATAAATATTTTAGAAGGCTGAATACTTCTTGGTTTTTTTTTTTTTTTTGAAGTAAACTTCCTAACTTTATTTCAGCCTTATTTCAACCCCTGCAAAACTACTTTATTAACCAACTCTGGTACACAAATATTATTTACGTGAGCAAAATATTTGTTATTTGGAACTTTTCTACACAAAAGTCAAACCTGTTACCCATACCTGACTTTTGTAATGATGCTCTGTAAGTGGACATCAATTACATCCTAAGACAAAAAGCACGGACCCATGCCAATATTTTTCTTCCCATTAATTACTTTTCTTCTTGATTGTTAAATCAATACATTATGTATTGTTTTCTTGTTTCTGTTTATAATACAAATTAGAACCACAGTTGCTGTTAGCTGTTTTCCAAAGTTGTGAACTTTGCCAACTAGTAACTTTCTTAGCTGAGCTTGCTTGGAATAGTGTGTAAGTATTCAATTCTGATTGACCTGCTGCACAAAGATACTTTCCTTTCCATATCAAAAGATGGCATGCTGATCACCACAGTATTTGGTTAGATCAAGGAAAAGGTTTTTTGTAGCCACTTTTAATCAGAATGTGTAATGAAGTCTTCCTTCAGCTCCAGTTCAAATACAAACTGAATGCTTCCCAGGGTCTAGGCTCCTGCCTTGCAAAAGTCACTCTTGGATGTGAGCTGACAAATCTGAGAAATTCACAAGTCTGCCCAATTAGTCTGGAAAGAGTAATCACTGACGTCAGTCATACAAAGTCTCTGCTTTCCTGACTCATGCTTTTAACCTCCAATCTAGCAGGTGCCATGCTGAGTCCTGCTGTCACATCATTATTTTGTTTGTAAAGAAAAAATCAGGAAAAAAAGTGAGGTAAGGAGTTTGTATCAGAAAAAACAACTATTTTGAGCTAAAATTAAATGCACTATTCCTAGATGACTTCCCAATTAAACATTAATTGACTAAAAACTACTTGTAAGTGAATCATTGTTCTGGGTACTCACAGGAGTATTTTATAAGGTCAATCCCGTTGTTAGGTGGCCATATAAAAACTGCCGAGTGGGTAATTTTTTTAAAGCACTATATTATTGAGTTTCAGTTTGTGCCATAAACATCTTGCTTCTCACCAGTCTGTAGGAGAGATCCACCTTGAGAGAAACACCCTCTCCAAACATGCCCACCAAAATAAAGTCCATATGCAGAATTCACATACGGTTTTTGCAATTTCCCACAAATGTGACTATTTCCTAGAAATCTGATTTTATTTTATTTTATTTTTTTTCTTCTCTATTTCCTGGCATGGGAGATTCTTCACAGCTGTATTCAAAACACATTCTTTTAAATGGAATTTTTTAAAAATGCAAGAGAATTCTTACTCCATTTTAATCTAATGGATAAAGATATTGTCTGGGACAATATCTTCATGTATGGAAAGTATACTGAAGTACAGAAAAATATGGTTTCTATGAGAAGTTCTTGTGTTTGAGTTTTTTTTTAAGATGTCGTAGAAGAATATTCATGATGGCCAGCGTAATATCAGTTTAACTCAAAAAAACTGAGTAGTAGCCACTATATTTATTGGTGACCGCACATGAAATCTCTTGTGGTTCAACAGTGACAATTACTGATCTTGAAAATTGCTGTCTTACAGACAGATCCAAGAAGAGCATTTTTTTTTTTCACAGAAATACTTAATACTGTCCTACTGTCTATAATTCAGAAATTGCAGTAATGATATCAATTTCAGGGCCCTAGGTCTGCTTCATTTTCTCAAATATTTTATCTCTATAGGTTTTACAAAATACGTTATAGTCTCTATCAAGATTTTATGGTCAAGGGTTGCTGAATCATTCAATATTTTCAGTTACACAGTGTCTACTTATCTCCTTTGACAACTCTTCATTGTGATAAAATGTATGGGAATAAACATATACGGTGAATGCTTATCCTAATTTGTCAGCCTTAAATGAATCCTGTTCACTATCAGTTTTTTGTAATTCAAGTGGGCACACTGTTATTGGAAGTAATGGCATAGTTGGTAATTTTTATTGATTACCAGCATACATTAGAAAGAGATAAATGACGAGTCTAATTGTTTGTGGATTATTGTTTCCTGTGCAGTCATTACACTGGGTCACACTGAAATAAGGGATACATTTCTCAAAGAGAACAAATATGATTTTTTTAAACTGAGCCAAATGCTTGTGAATGCTGGTAGAAAAACAAACAGATGCAGGTTTTCCTGGGTACACAGAGAAAGACTCAAGGGCAGGAGTGGAGCTGTAGTCCTGAGAAAACAGAGACATATCAGGAGGATGCATTCCTCAGTAAAAGGATGAATAACAGAACCAAAGAATAATTTGCTTGAAAGGGACTCCTTATATCAGCTGGTCCAACCCTTGACTCAAGGCAGGGGAACTTCAGTTTTTGTCGGGTTGCTCAGGTTGCTGCCTTTCCAACATCTCCAACAATCATGGTTCTGACATCTCTTTGGGCAACATGGTATTTGGCTGCCCTCATGGTGACTTTTGTTTCTTAATATTTAGTAGGAATTTATTTTATGATACCTCTCCAAGTGGAGTTTGAGTTGCTCTCCAGAACTATCCAATATGTAGTTGAAGACATCAGTAAAATTACTGACCTCTTCTTACAACTAAACAAACTCAACTACCATAGTGTTTTCTCTTACATCCTGTGCTCTGACCAGCCTGGTGGCACCCCACAGGGCAATCTCCTGTTTGTCTGCTTTGTATTGGAATGGCTCCAAACTGGACAGAGTGCTCCAAATGCAGACTGAAAAATGCAGAGAGAAGGGAATAACCATTTTGTTTTATTGCTGTTCATATTGTTATCAATGCTTGCTCTCTTTTTCTCTTTACATGTAGTCCTTTTGCAAGTAATGGGATTATTTTGCCTCTTTTCAACAATGATAGTGGTGAAGCCAGGCCCTCCATCTGTGCTGGTTTTGGCTGAGATAATTTTCTTCACAGCAGCTTTTATGGGGCTATGTTTTGCATTTGTGCTGGAAACTGGTGATAACACAGAGACGTTTTAGTTGTTGCTGAGCAGCGCATACAGACACTTAGAGTCCTTCTGTTCCTCACACCACCCCACCAGTGTGAGGGTATCCCTTTGGAAATTTGGAGTCAGCTGTCCCGGCCATGCCTCCTCCCAACTCTTTGTGCACACCCAGGCATCCTCAGTGAGGCTGGGACAGCTGACCCCAACTTTCCAAAGACATATCCCACATTATGTGGTACCATGTTTGACATATAAAGCTGAGGGAAGAAGTAAGGGGAGATGTTTGGAGTGATGACACTTGTCGTCCCTTGTCACGGCGATGCATGATGGAGCCATGCTTTCCTAGGGGTGGCTGAACCCCTGCCTGCCCATGGAAAGCAGTGAACAAATTCCTTGCTTTTCTGGGCTTGCATGCACAGATTATAATTTACTTATTAAATTGTCCTTACCTCAAGCCATAAGTTTTCTCATTTTTTCTCTTCTTCTCTCCCCCATCCCACTGTGAGGGGAGAGAGCAAGAGGCTGGCTGGTGCTTAGCTGCCAGCTGGGATTAAATTATGACACTATCCATAGTAATTCAGCTTCTATCTTTATTTCCAAGCTAAAATTAGTCCTGGTAAGAGTGTTGTCTAATTCTTTTATCATAAGTACCTCTGCACACCCCTAGATACCAACAGTATATTAGAGAATGGGTCACTCCATTACTACAATGCAGTTTGTTTTGCAAAGTTTAGAAGTTGTTCTCAAAACGCTGTATTTTCTTTGCTTCTGTAAAAGGGTTATATTTAGATTCCAGGTGTGCTGTGTAACATGATGAGAACTTTAGGATGTTGGAATCAAAATTCAAAGTTTTCAGGTCAGATTCCATCTGAGCAGGAACTTAAACAACCTGAGTGGTCACCATCCTTTTGAAGAAACTGCCTTTCATGTACCCTCTAATAGGATCGTTAGGACACACATTCTATGTGAAAGCAGATATTTGCTGCCTTGAAGAGGCTGAATTATGCCCAGTTGCTATGCACATGCTAGAAACAATGAACTGTGAAGCTACCAGTGATTAGCCAAAGAGGAAAAAGAAGTAATACCAACAGTGAAGAAATCTGACATAATTCCTCGTCTCCCTGCTAACTTCAGAGAAACACACAGCTTCTGAAACTTTATGGAAAAGAAGCAATGAGGATGTTACCAGATAAAAGAAAAAAAGAAGTAGAAAAAATAGTGGTTGAAATACTCCTCTGTGCTATGGATAAGAGAAGTTTACGTAAGAAAAGGCAAAAGTCTCTCTTTGCTAGTTTGGAAAAACGGTTCAAAAGGTGCCTGAATGTATTAGTCAGCAAGTTTGGCATGGACTGGTTTCTCTTTTTCCAGTGTTGGACCTATATAAATTTTGCACAAATAATTAAAAATTCATTTTGCCAGAGGAAAGACAGAAGCATCCTGACCACATAGTGTACTGGCTGGGATAGTTAAGAGATGCAACAAAAAGTTATAACTTTGCTCAGTTTGAAGTCTTAGCCTTTGGACTGTGCTAGGATGATCCTTCATTTTTTACTTTGAAATGTTCCACTGCAAGCCTGAGAGATATTGTTCGTAAAAATTTCTTCAAGCTAATTTGTTTTTGCCAACAGTTGTGATTCTGACAAGTCACTGTTTTCTAACTGAAAAATATTTTTAGAAAAACCATCCTCATTCATTTTAATGACAAAATTTATTTCTGAAATGATCCTAACTTTGATACCTGTGTTGCAGTCTTTTCAGGGGAGTAAAGGTGCACATACCGTGGAATTTCATCAGCACAGATGAAAAATCTGAGCAAGAGGCATGATGAATGGCTATAGCAGTATTTTATTGCTCAGACAAGCTGTATGCCAGAGGAGTGGAGATATTCATACTCCCGAGCTCTGCAGTTGAATAGAGCTGGAGTTATGGATTGTGGCAATGGCAACACACTTTAGCATTGTTTTTTCCTGAGGGTTTGTGGGTTCAGGAATATAAATTTCTGAGGGAACCAATCACTCTGGAGATTTTGTTGTATCAGAAGTATCAGACATTTTTTATTCCTTCCTATGACTACAACTGAAGCAAGAGAAGACTGTCTTCTACTTTTAGGCTTGTACTCTAGCATAAGAACTGTAGGACTACTTAATAATAATAATTTTAATTTAAGGTATTAAATTAATTAACATATTTAATATTCTATGAGAATACACAGAGGATTTTCTTTGGGTTAAGTGTCATAAAATTAACATCTATTTTAAGTTTTGATAGATGTATTAAATAAAAGTCATTTAAAATATTGAAATATATCCATGTCATCTGCAAATTTACCTGCAAATTCTCTTTATTTTTTGTCTGCAAAGACATGAAAATTAACTTCTTTCAAGTTTTTTAATGTCTAGGAAGTATTAATCTATTTACTCTCTTATCTTTCAGGTTTCTTTAAAAACAAATTCTACTTTTTTTTTTTAATTGAAATTAATACAGAAGAATTCAGTTTGTGTTACCTATATGATCATTAAAGACAGGATTTTTAAATTATAATAACAAAGACTGGTTGATTCAGTCCACTTTTTTACAAACAAAAAGGTAAGAAACATCTTGCAGTATATCTGATCATATACTGGTTATAATATATAACCAGTATAACCAATATATAGCCAGTTGTAATATATCTGGTCCAGCTTTTTTTTATTAGTTTCTTTATGCTTTTATTCTCTTTTCTACTGGAGAACTAAAGTTAAAAGAAAAAGTAAATAAAACTTCTGACATTCTGATTACACAGCTACTTCTTTTTTTCCTGGTTTACTTCATCAGGACTGCGGAATATGTTACATTACATATAGGATCTAACTCTCCTGTCTTCTCTGTTCAATTGTTCAGCCAAGCAAAAGCAAGAACAAAATGGTATATTCTGAATCAGTGTTTTACAGAGTCATCAAAGAATAAGTTAGAAGGGACTTATGTAGGTCACGTATTCCTGCCTCCTATTTTAAGCAGGACTGTTACTCACTCTAGATCAATTTAGGAGTGGTTTTGTCTAGCCAAATCTCAAACTCCAAACAAGTTCCTTAATATCTGTATAAAAGCTCCCAAGCTGGATTTTGTGACTACTGCTTTAATTATACCTTACAACATTCCAGGTTCAGCGTCACCAATGCTAAACAGAGTAGACAAAAATTCCCTTCAGACTTCCATTCACACTTTGGTCATACTATGACCCAAGAGCTGACACATAACTTGCAATAAACAAGAACTGCTAACTCAAACTCATCTTGGCTCTGTCACCCAGCATGATGACCACTCCTTAAAATTTAGTATCAAGATTTCTGAGAGCGCACTCCATCTCATATCTAGATCATCAGCAGAAGTATAGAAAGCAGATGCACATATACCATGTAAGTAACATTGCTTCTGATCTCTTTCTGATTAATTTTCACTTTCATAAAGCAGCAGTTAAGTCATTTCCAGAGCAGTTAACATGCTTGCCTCTGTTTCCCAAAACAGGACCCTCTTTACATGTTTGTCTGCAGCGTTGTCTGATGCCTGAAGTTTATGAACATCCTCTCACCTTCCTGTAAGTTCACTAGTCCATGGTGGGAAGGAACAGGGTTTCCACTATCAGAATATATCAGGGTATTTTCACATTGAATGGATAATCAAGAGGTTTCCTGAGCTGAACAGCAGTGTGAAAAGCAGAGAGGTTTTCCAGACGAAGGCCACTGTTTTCACTGTTCACAGACTCACAGAATAGTT
Organism: Daphoenositta chrysoptera; assembly: GCA_013397915.1. NCBI lineage: Eukaryota > Metazoa > Chordata > Aves > Passeriformes > Daphoenositta > Daphoenositta chrysoptera. Next base: position 45,502 of record VZRO01007697.1, on the reverse strand, counting down.
TGGGTTGGAAGGGACCTTTAAAGATCACTTAGTCCAACACCCTGGCAACGAGCAGGGACCTCTTCAACTAGATCAGGTTGTCCAAAACCCCATGCAACCTGACCTTGAATGTTTCCAGGGATGGGTAATCTACCACCTCTCTGGTCAACCTGTGCCAGTATTTCAGAATCCTCATTGTAAAAAATGTGTTCTTTATATTTAGATTCATATTTACCCTATTTTACTTAAAAACCATTACCTCTTGTCCTATTGCTACAGGGTCTACTAAGGAGTCTGTCCCCGTCATTCTTCCAAGCCCTCTTTAGGTACTGAAATGCTGCTATGTCTCCACAGAGCCTTCTCTTCCAGGCTGAATAAACCCAGCTCTCTCAGCCTTTCCTCACAGTACAGGTGTTTTACCCCTCTGAACTTTTTTGTGGGTGTCCTTTAGATCTGCACCAACAGGTCCATGTCTTTCCTGTGCTGAAGACTCCAGAGCTGGATGCAGTACTTTATGTGGAGTCTCACAAGAATGGAGTAGGGGCAGAAAATCACCTCCCTCGACCTGCTGGACACCTTTCCTTTGCTGCAGCCCAGGATGCAGTTGGCATTTTGGGCTGTGAGACCAGAAAACAGGCCATTGCTGCAGGCTCCCACTGTTGGTTTACAAAATTAGGAAGACACTCCAGATCAAGACCAGACCTTTTTCTGTATTAGCTTAATGCATCTATCAAAGAGAAGAAATATCTGTAAAATAAATAAATTTATACCTTGAATGTAGGATAGGTGTAAGTGTAGCCAGTAAAGCAAAATGAAGAATTTTGTGGCAGCAAACTGGGAAGGATTTAGGACTATTTTGTTTAGTTTACATGCATGCCTACTTTATAGATATGTTATAAATGACTACATATTCTGATATGATAAACAGTTCTTAGTAGTCTGCCTCTGCAACGTGGAATATTGCTACTCACAATACTCTGATGGATCCAATTTCTAGAAAAGTACCACTGTAATCAATAAGAACACTTGTCTAGAAATCCTTACAGTTGGACCAAAAGAAAAAAAAACCCAAACACCCTACTCTTTTAACCTTTAGTATTTTTATAAAATCTAAATTTATGATGTAAAATCATATCTGTTCTTATTTGATCATGTTTCCCCAGGCATGTGGTAAGAAACCAGTTCTTCTGGTGTTTTCTCTCAGGCCAGATTGTTCCCTTAAAACAAGGTAGGAGTGAATACCAACTATGCACTTCAGTGCAACAGCATATGCTGATCAGCAGAGCTCAGGATGTAATTACATATGTTGTTTTATCCTATATTATGTCCTTCTATCTTCTTACATTTTGTATTTCAGTTGAAACTCAAAATCAAACATATAGATCAAATGCTGGTATTCCCTGTTGACATTTTATTCCTTGGATCCCAAATCATCTCTGTTACCTAATTACTATATTTCTCTGCATTAGCTTTAAATGACTGCAGTCAAATACTGTTTTTATTAAGAAGTATTTCATGCAATCTTTTTTTTTTTTTTTACTTAACCCTATAGCCTAATTCAAAACATGAAATAGAATTTGCAGCAAATTTAATCTAAGATGAAGGGTGATAAACTATTCAGGAATCCCCTGATTCATAATCTAGTTATGTCCTCAATTAGGTAAGGCATGTCTGGTCTAGGAATGAAAATCAGTAGTACTTGCTGTTCTCAGTGCAGGGTGTAAGTGTTTGACACACTGTGGAGTCACAGAGCAACTGAGATAGAATGGCAGTGGCACCTCTGGGGATCATCATTTCCAACCTCTCTTCAGAGCAGGGCCAGCTAGAGCAGGTTGGTCAGCTGGGGTTTGAGTATTTCCAAGGATGGATAGTTACTATTGAACTGAGAAGCCTCTTGCAGTGGAGAGCCTCTTGCTCTCACCATGACAGTGAGAGCTCCCTTATTTTAAAGTGGAATTTTCCATAATTCTGTTTGTGTCTGTTGCCACTTACCCTGTTACTGGGTAGCACTAAGAAGAGGCTGTCTCTCTCTTCTTGACTCCTTGGCATCTAGTTTGGTTTTAATAGATACTAATGATATCTCCCCTGTGTCTTCTATACTTTTGTATACTGTGAAAATTGAGGAGGTGTCTTATCAGATGGACAGAGGCACAAGATAAATAGTGTTCCATACTGCAAATACAATATTTAATTTACAAGTATCTTGCATAAAATATGCATTCGCTTACCCAAACAACACCTTGGAAGTTCTTACAGCCAAAGTAGAGGATATTTCTGTTTAAAACTGAGATTCCCAGACTTGTTTAGGTGGACCTCATGGCTCTGCCTTTTCCACTATGTCCTCCCTCATTTACTTTCTACCTCTATCACTGACTTCACAATCATGGGCACTCATGCCTGCCCTGTACCCACACAGGCATGTGGCACTGCTTGGTTCAGAAAATGGTACAAGACCTGGAGCAACCCTGACGCTCCTATGTTCAGCTTCTTCAGTACTGCACCACTAAAACATGGCATGGCTCTCACCTTTCTTCACCCCACATTTGCTTAATGAATGGCAACACTGAAGACCCAGAACAGCAGCTGAGCAGTCCCTGTGTGTTTTAGTCAATACCATCCCATAAAAGACACCTTAGCTTTTGTATGTGGTGTTATTATAATGATAATAATGACATAGTTCAGAAGTTTCAATACCTGAAAAGATAAGGCTGCGTCAGTGAAAGGTTGCTCCCAAGCTGACTGCCTCCTCTTTTCAGTAACAGTTAATTAGCTTTGACAGAGCACTGTGTTTAGGAGACTCCAATAATTCTAGTTTTGGAGCTAGCTGAGGAATCTGTGAATGATATAGACAGACTCTATATACATATATTCTCTACGTAACTTTCCAGCACTCCCTTAAAAAAAACCCAACTTTCACTTGCAGAATAGATTTAGGCTCTGTGCATGGTGTGGAAGAATGCTGGAAGTGGTGCTGGGGTGTGGATGATGACAAGTGCATATTCTGTACAGGCTGTTTTGAGTCACTAGACAGGTTCTGCTGTTATGAGCTCTGTAGAATCTGTAGGATGTCTTTGCTTTCCTTCCTCTTGGCCTATTCTTACAACCAGTGATACCCATTGCTGGTGTTACACACGAGCCCTGTATTACACATCAGATATCAAGAAGATGCTTGGACATATTATTGTGAACAATTCTCAGAGATGGTTTCTGGACATACAGAAACATCTCTTGCCCATTTACTTGAGATAAATGGAAGAAATACCATCAGCTTCAGGGGGTCTTTGTTTATAGAATGATTTTAAGCCTCAGAAATGTTTTGAAGACTTTTTTTTAATTACAGTATGATTGAAAACAGAAGAACAAAAAAAATGGCAGGGCATCAAAACAGTAGGCATTATTGGGAAATGAGAGTCCTTGTCCCACAGGATTATTCTCTCATGCTGATCTGGCAGAAAGAACCATCTCTCTCAGCCCTGAATGGGAAATGTTGATACTTCAGCTTTCTGTTACAGTCAATTCAAGTGGAGCCCAATACAGATACACACATCTGTGTAAACTGTTCTTTGTTTTGCTTTCAAGGATAATTAAGTAAAAGCCTACTAGATGAGCACAATTACTCAAAATTAATCACTTTCAAGCTAGTTAAATCAAGACAGATTAATTGCTTGTATCTATTCCTACATTAGGGTTTGTTTTATCAGCAGAAATACCCAAGTAGCTCTCCTGCTCTGGTAAATCATTGCTCTTTTTTCGAGAAAATTGTAAATATTTGTTTCTTATTGTCAATCATACTTTTAATTAACCTTTAAAAATAAGGTGGCTTTAATTACATTTTGTATGGATGACATTTGGCTACACTTATCCCAAGCAAATTTTGCACAAGCACGCCCTTGGAAGTGTTCAAGGCCAGGTTGGATGGGTCTTTGAGCACCCTGGTCTAGTGAGAGATGTCCCTGCCCAGGATCTCTAAGGTCCCTTCCAACCCAAACCATTCTACGATTCTGTGATTATTCTGATGTCACTTAGCTTCTTTCTGAAATATTGGGGTATGTAATGCCACTCTGGGGAAAACAGTCTGACAAGAATATTGAATGTACTTTATGACAGAGGATAGGACTCAATTTGTAGAGTCAGTTCAGGAATTTAAATACTTTATGATGTTCTATGATATAAGGAAGAAATTTTTTGAGGGTGGTGAAAAACTACAACAGCTTTCCCAGAGACATGGTGGCTACCCCATCCCTGGAAGCATTTGAGGTCAGGTTGGGCTCTGAGCAATCTGATTTAGTTAAAAATGCTTCTGCTCATTGCAGGGAAGTTTGAACTAGATCACCTTTATAGGCTCTCTCCCACCCAAACTTGCTTATGATTCTTCAATTCTGTGATTCTATTTCAAACAAGTTTGGTTTGTTTATCAACCCTGGTGATGAGATTTCACATTAATTATTTGGACAGTCAAGAAAGTAGCTTCTGCGTATTACTAATGAGAAAGATCTGTTATTTATTTGCTTTAAGTAATGCAAAATTTGCTCTCTGTGAGGAGCACTTACAGTTTGTCAAGGTTTGAAGTCACCCTAAGTTAAGTTAAGCCATCCAAATGTTAAGCTTATAAATTCTGTAACCACTGGAAAGGAAATGAGAGAGGTATTGTCAAAGGATGATTGATTCCACCTAGAAACCCATACTGTGATCACATTAATTAATTTTTCTTAATGGCTAAAGTTATGTGAGATGAATACAAGCACTTGCTGCTAGTACCAAAGACTGCAAAACAGAAAGACTACTGTGCTGAGAAGATCTTGTAAGGTTGAATAAGAAATCTGATATTCTCTCTCACTGACATTATATGGTCCTTTATCCTGTCTTTTCAACTTATTAAGGTAAGCCCCCTCCTCTGTAGGTAGATCTCTCCCTATTGACTCTAAACAGGCCAAGGACCTCTTAGTTTTGATGTCTTGCTTTAAAATAGCTTATGTTAAATGAATACCATTCACAGAGTCTAGGTGGTCTGATGGCTATTTAGATATTATTATGTTTTTAGGTTCAGGGCAATTACTTATTGCTAGAAAACACTTAAGGGCTAGAATAAATCTATGAACCTGTATTTTTCAAGACATGACTTTAAACGTTATGATTTCAATTTATGATCTTCCATATTTTAATGATAAAAATCCCCACAGCAGCTATCTAATAAAAGGAATGATAATAACTATTAGAAAAGCTAATTGAAATGGATGCCAGACCCTTTGCATTTTACTGTTATTGTTTCAAGAATGTAGTACTGCAGTGTTCAAAATGAATTTGCAAGAAGAAAGGAACCAAAACCTTGACAATCTTGAATTTTATTTTCAGGTTCAAATCGAAGTCATGAGAAAAAAAAGCTTAGTTCCTGTGTTAGGGGATGAGTGGCAAAAGTACAATGCTAAAGAATAAGAAAAGGATACCTTAAATATATATTTAAAATTCTCAGTTTAAAATAACAGAGTGCTGACTTAGAACAGATTGAGATTAATGACAAGTGGTTCTGCTATTCTATTGATCAGTGCCTGTGGCTATTGAGTAGATGATAAAACACACAACATTGGTTAAGGCTACTGGCAAAATGTTTTAGATGTCAAAGCTGCAGCACTTTTCTTAAAGCTCAAAATAAAGCTTTTAATAACATGTCTGTAATGGAATATATGCATAAAAACATACATAGACATAAATAGTTATGTCTACATAATAAAATGTTAAAGAACTACTGGCAAAGGCATTGGTTTAGTAGTACAAAACCATTTAGATTTAATATGTTTTTTACCACTATTTCAGCAAGCTGTCATGTAACTAGTAGATCATACAGTGAATAAAATTAGCAAAATATTATATACATGAAAAACCAAACATTTTAGCTCTTATTGTATAGGGACTTATCAAAAGAAAAGATATTGAAATGTCTGTTACCTGAGAGATCTGTTTCACTCTTCAAATCTTCCTGTGGGGAAGAATATAGATCTGAACTCATTAGTGACACAGTAGAAATTGCTGAAATGTTGAAAAGATTTAAGAGAAAATGAATGAAATAGGAAGAAGACATAAAAAAATAAACGTCTTCATCATGCAAAGAACTAATTATAGTAACATTGGTTACTTTGGCAAATTGTCATTGAATTGTAAGACATAATTGAACTTCCAGAAAGCACAGCAATTACCTCAGAAATGAATGTCAACTTTGTAGAGTCTACCAAGAAGAAAAAATAATCCTGGCATAACCATAGAAACGTGTTGTGAATTTCCTAGGCTTTGTTTTTATCTGTTTTCTGGATTTCCAGAATTGTCTGTTCTATTTTTCTTGGAGCAAATAGACTCGATGGTCTCAGTCAGAGCAATAACTACCATACACTGAGTTCATTCACGGACTGTATCAAAGTGTGAAAGCAAGAGAAAACCTCAGAGAGAGGGATAATATTTCACATGCAGAGGCTGTTCCCCAGTGTAAAATGGGTAACTGTAACCTCCTTAATTGGGTCACTTATGTTCAGGCATCCTTTACCATTCACAGAGGTCCTGCAAGCAGGATATACAGCTTAAATGTTCAAAGCAATTATTTGTTGTCTCACATACACAGCTGATAGAAAATTCTTGCTGCTACACTTAGCATTAATTTGCTCACTGGCCCTGATGAGACACCAGATGAGTATTTGCTGGCCAGACAGTCATCAGTCAGCTGTAAAAGTGCTGCCTCTACTCCTGCAGAGGGTTGATCCTCAATCTTGCTAAATGCCCATCTACTGATCCTCTGTGTTTTTTCTTAGGAGTGTATTGCTCAAGAAAATTTGTCAGTTGTTTTTCTGGTTTTGTGGGGGGTTTGTTTGTTTGGTTTTGTTTTTTTCTTCCTTTAATTTTGAATTGATAACTATTATTCCCTCAACAATTTTACTTCTGTGTATGTTTTTGTTTTTCTTATCTTGCTTGGCTTCAATTTGTGTACTTTGTCACATGTCAGCAGCAATTTTCTCTGACAGAAAGCCACCAGCTGTGATATACAAAACTGGGGGTTTGATCACAGAGAGATAAACCCTTTGGCCATGGGTACAGGGTCTTATACATTTGTGCTTCCCTATCTGGTAATTTGATGAAGGTCATGTGCAAAGTTCCATCTGGGTTGAAGACACATATATATTCCTTAAATTTTCTAAGTGCTTTTTCAGCTTCCTGATCCCTATCTCCTTTGTCTTACAGTCAGCCTGGCAAAATTCCAGACAAATACCTACAATACTATTTTTAATAAGTGTTATCTAAATCATAGATGGATGAATAAAAATTTGAAAAAAGGTGTTGTGTTTCTGTGATTATTTTTTCTTCACACAGGGCATAGAAATGAGAGATGTCAAAATGAAAATGTCAGCATCTATTCTTCTTATATCTTTTTACTTCTTCTGTGTGTACCCATTTAATAAATTTTCAAAAGCATTAGGAATTCTTTAGCTTAATCAGTTCTCTCCACTGGAGTGGGTAGAAGTCAAGAAGTTCTTGTTTCTCCTATGGAATGGTTACTGGGCTGTTTGACCAATTCCCAATATGTGAATGCCAAGAAGAGGGAAGAAATAATGAAAAAATAACACTTTTTTGATCATAAAAGATAGAGCTAAGGACCTGGGAATAAAAGAACAGGTAACTTATGTATTTATGTTGTAATATTTATATCTGAACTATTGCCCTAAAGTCTCTATATATTCTGTGTGAGAGATTGTTTCATACAGGAGAGACTAATTCTGCCTTATGATTAATTCAGATGAAGTCCCCAGTTACTGGAAAAATGGAAACATCACACCCATTTAAAAAAGGATGAAAATGAGGGCCCTGAAAACTACCAAACAGTCAGTCTCACCTCTGTGCTTGGTATGAGCAGGGACCCACTACTCCTGGAAACTATTTCAAGATATGTGGAAGACAGAGGTACTGAGACAGCAATCATCTCTTGACTAAGGGCAAGTCATGCCTGAATAATCTATCAATGGAGTGACTGTGTTGGTGGATAAGGCCAGAGCAACTTATGTCATCTACTTTGATTTCTCTAAGGCCTTTGATGTGGTCCCATACAACAACAACTTGTAAATTAGAGTTGATGGATATGGGGTTGATGGATTGTTTGATGAATAAAGAATTGACTGGATGACCACCTCCAAAGAGTTACAGTCAATATCTCAATGTCCAGGTGGAAACCAGCAATAAGGGATATCCCTCAGAAGTCCATACTGTGAGCAAATCTGTTCAATATCTTCATCGATGGCACAGACTGTGGGTTTGAGTGCACCCACAGCAAACTTGTGGATGACTCCAAACTGAGTGGTGCAGTTGATACACTTAAGAGAGGGGATGCCATCCAGAGGGTCTGGACAGGCTTCAATGGAAAAACTTTGTGAAGTTCAACCAGACAAGTCCTGCACTTGAGTTGGGACAATCCCCGATATCAGTATAGACTGTGGGATAAATGAATAGAGAGCAGTCCTGAAGAGAAGGGCTTGAGTATACAGGTGATTTAAAAATTGGACTTGAGCTGGCAATGTGCACTTGCAGCCCAGAAAGACAGCCACAGCCTGGGTTGCATGCAAAGCAGCATGGCCAGTTTGTAAAAGGAGGTAATTCTTCCCCTCTACTGCACTCCTGGGAGACTCCAGCTGTAGATCTGCATTCAGCCCTGGGGCTGGTAGTGCAAGAAAGGCATGGCACAGTCAGAGTGGGTCCATGGGAGGGCCATGAAAATGGTTGGAGGTCTGGAATATCATTTCTATGCAGAAAGGCTGAGAGAGCTGTTCAGCCTGGAGAAGGCTCCAGGAAGACCTTATTGTGGTCTTTTAGTACATTAAGTGGGCTTGTAAGAATGAAGAAGAGAGCCTTTTTGCCACGACCTGTGGTGACAGGACAAGGAACAGTGATTTTAAACAAAAAGAGGGTAGGTTTAGATTGGATACATGGAAGAAATATTTTATTGATGAGGGGGATGAGACAATGGGACGGGTTGCCCACAGAAGCTGGGCAACAGCAACTTCCCCATCTTTTGAAATGTTCAAGGCCAGTTGGATGGGACCTTGAGCAACCTCATCTAGATTTGGTGGAAGATGTTTCTGTGCATTACAGCAGGGGCTGAACTCTGTGATCTTCAAAGGTCCTTTCTAATCCAAACAATTCTGTGATTTTAAATACACTGTTTTCTATTTGGTTAATGTAATTGAACTAAGTACGTCACATCTTCAATGCAGATGTCTAAAGTCAGGTGAATTGAATCCCATCCACAGTGTTTTTAATGGCTAAATGAATACGTTTGATGTTGAAAGAAGAGATTAACAAGAGAATAGAAGAAAGAATTAACTATGGAATTCCCTTCAATACTTGAAAGTGCTGTTCAGGGAAGTGGAGACTTGGCATGTGTGATTGTTTTATTATTTCAATTTTGTTTCAAGGGAAATTTTGGGAAAAGTGTTCTTTTTAAATGTAAAAATGTTGCTGAAGCAATATAACAAAACCATAATGATTTTATAGTAAAAAACGGAAATATGAGAGACTGCGTAGCACTTTGTTAGCATTTAAAAATATTACAAGAAATATTAAACAGACTTTTAATGCTTTTTTTTTCCCCTGCATGATAGAACTCTACATAAGGCTTCAAAGTGGAATAGCATAAATTGTGCTTTCTTCCACTTGAAGGACATAGAATGTGTTTTCACTAAATGAAGAAACTTTCACAACAAAAAATTATTAACACCAATCTGACTGGAAACTCTAGAAATTGAAACTCAGTATTTGAAGCCTGCAGTTATAGGAATATATTCTACTCCCATCTTTCAGACTGAAAAAGGTATATTTGAGAGACTATATGACATGACATATGGATGAGATTAGCAGGTATTGTCAAATCTTATATTAGTAAATATGAGACTCATCTCTGACTAAAAACATTTTTTTCAAAACAGTGATAATAAAAGAATACAGGAAAAAGTACCCTTCAATGATTTATTTTAAATGATTAAACCACTAACAGTGGAAGGTGAAATCACAGAAGTAATGGTCCTTATTTATGTCAGGATGTAGTCATAAGCTCCTTGTTAAATGTAAGTAACATATTGAACTAGAGATATCCTCTAAGGCAATTCACAGGATTTCCTATCTTTACTAAAATATAATAAAATGTTACGCCTGTCTTGTCACCTGTCATACATTCTGTGCATACATCTGAATAAAAAGTCTCAATTTTTAGCTTTTATTAGAAAGAGCTTTAGGTAATATGAGAGACATTTGTCAGAACCTAGAGTTCAGTGTCAAACTATTTGAAGATCTCAGTTTTCTGAAGGAGAATGTTGTGGATTCCTCTGCATTTCAGTGTGTCATTTGAGAGACCTTTCAGAGTTTATCCAATCAAGGTAGCCAGGCATTACTGACGCCGCTCCTGATGACCAGTTTCCATAAAAATCTGACTTTGGTGATTGATCTTATTTATTTTGCAACTGTTATGCTGAGTCTGCTAAGCAGCTCTATAGTTTACTCCAGTAAAGAGGGAATATGCCATATATGCCATATCACAGAATCATAGAGTCGTAGAATGGTTTGGGTTGGATGGAATCATAAAGATCTAGTTCCCACCCCCCTGCCATGAACATGGACACCTTCCACTAGACCAGGATGTGCAAAGCCCCATCCAATCTGGTGCTGAACTTCCAGGTGTGGGACATCCACAACTTCTCTGGATAGCCTGTTCCAGTGCCTCGCCAGCCTCACAGTAAATAATTTCTTCCTAAAAACTAATATAAACCTACTCCCTTTCAACTTGCAGCCATTAACATTTGTGCTGCTACAACATGCCCATATGTCTGTGGCTAGGGAATAAAGTCAAATGCAGGGCCTATGCTACTGTGGGACAGCAACAATTAAGGAATTCTGAAGCCAGGAATCAGTTTAGAGATGCCGCACTCTCCACACCAGGGTAACTGTGTGATGAAGTTCATGTTTTTCCTGTTCTGTAGGTCAGTCTCTTCATCTCACCTCTCCAGTTGAAAAACAGTAAGTAAAATGCCAATTTCAGCCTTGAACTCATATTATTTATCTATTAGGCAAAAGTTAAAAAGAAAAGGATAGCTTTCTTGGAATCTCAATATTTTCTAAATTCATTAGCAGTCCTGGGGGCTAGAAAAGTGCATGTGGTGTCATACCAAGTAGATCCATAGTTTGGTTCAGTCATCCTGATGGATACACAAGCTACTCACATTCTTCTATTTTACCGTTTTACTAAAACTTGCAAGAAAATACTAAAAAAAAAAAAAAAAAAGAAAAAAAAATTGTTTTTTCATTTTTTTCCCTCTAAGTGTTATTCTATACACTCTTGAAATTTGTTAAGTATGTCATAAGAATTTTCATATCTTGAGTGTATAATGTAGGTATTGATCTCTTGTGTTCACTTTGTGTTTCAATACAATTGTTTTAAACATAATTCCAGACAGATAACACTTAAACATGAAAGTTACTAGAAACCTTGATTGTTGAGCTAGAACTGAAAAAATGTGGCCTGTTAAAAATATGGCATCAAAGTATTGCTAACCAGTGAAGAAGCAAACAGGATTCTCAGACATTTCTGAAGCTTACTGTAGGTTTAGTCCTATATTTGTCAAAGTATTCTGTATTGTTTAAGATAGCATACAAGATTTTGTGCAGATAAACATCGAGTTGATGAAAATGTGTTGTTCCTGGTTTTGTCTAGCTTTAAATTTCCTGAGCTGAGAACTGAAGCAGAAAAATCAAATACTATAAAATTCATCCCTGACAAAACTATTTCTTGTGTTTGTCTTGTGTGGCCCTTAGTGTATCTAGAAATCTAGCAACTGTCCCATTCTTTCTGGATTTGACTCCTCAGGGGCTAAGTGAAATTATCTTCCTTCCTGCACATATTAGCATGCCTTGTCTTTCTGTTCTGTCTTGAGTAGTTTAGTGTGCATAGACATTATGGCAGTATCTGTGCTGCCAAGTAATCTCGGAGCTCAGAGTCGGCATTTAAGCTCAAACTCCCTGACTCTCCACATTGCCTGTTTTGTAGCTCAGCATCTCTCTCTGGCATGGGGTGATCTGGAGTTCACTGATCTGGGTCGGTGCCTGAGACTTCACAGCAGACAGCCGGAGTGTGGACATGGGCAGCAGGAGCTACGGGGTCTCTCTGGAACAGGCAGAGCAGCAAAACAAGGTGAAACTAGGCATGACACTGGGACTGGGCTGAGAGTGGAAATTGCACATAAAAATGGCAAGATGTGCTCCTTTTCCACAGCTGTAGGGAGCAAGGGATCCAGTACATCCCAAAGAGAAAGATTTTGAAAACAGACAGGTTTTACTAATTAGAGAAAATGTATTTTTCCAGAATTTGTGCTCCTTGTCTCCTCATACTGTTCCCCAGTTAGATCCAGGACACAAATTTGACATCAGGTTTAGTGTTAACCTTTTGAACAAGTACAATAAAGAGGAGAATTCAGACAGGAGATATTTTAGTTGTCTGCCAGAGAAAAGTTCCTGGATATGAAAACCATACTGAACTACACTGAACCATCCATAATTTATTAAAAAAAAAAAAAA
>VZRO01007697.1:0-32889 GCA_013397915.1 Daphoenositta chrysoptera | reverse complement strand
AAAAAAAAAAAAAAAAAATCATTATTCTGCTACTTTTATTATTTCAAGTGGGATACTTTTTTCTCCAATATTTCATTTTTTAATTCTCATAGCACATCTATGTCAATGTCAATCTATTTACCTAATGTGATATTAGAAGTGCTATACAGTAGGAAAATGAAAGAATAAAATGTTCAGGTTTTGAACATTTCTAAATATAGTTTCTAATACATTTCTTATATTTTTACATAGATTTTATATAGTAATCCAGTTATCTATGAACATTCAAACAGTGGGGTACTTACATATATGTTTGCTTTGAAGACTCATACGAAAAAGCATACATAAGAAAAAACACTGAGGCTGCCAGTATATGATAACGTGTGATCATCCAAAGATCCTCACAGCTGTGACACTTTTTCTCAATAACTTTCTTATCATAGAAATAAAGAAGCATTCAGGTTGGAAAGGACATTTAAGATCGTTCAATCCAAGAGCTAAACTAGTGTTGCCAAGCCCACCTCTAAACTGTATCCCTAAGTGACACATCTACATGTCTTTTAAATATTTCCAGGCATGGTGACTCAGCTACTTTAGAAATATCCTGACTGATACCACATGTTTCTTCATTGCTTTATTAACCTCCAGAAGACAACATAAGTTACTCATGTATTTCAGGACTGTTGAATTGAGGCCATGGGAATGAGAATAGTAGAAACTGTGTCTATGATGAAATGCTGTATTTAAAAGGGGAGACAATATAAGCTGGAACAACAATTTTGTATGTTCAAGTCGCTGCTGGCTGTGCAATTTATTGCTTATATTCTTACACCTTACTTATGTTCTTAAATCCTTGTTTGCTCTCCTTGTGAGTCCTTTCTTTCTTGCATGGGAGAAGTGTACTAAAATTAACAAATATATGGCCTAAGAGTGATTCTGTATAAGCAGTTTTTCTTCATTTCAGTGCTGGTTGTTTATGAAATATGCATGAGGCACAAAATTCGCATCTGCAGATGCACGCACATTGAAGATTCTGCATCTGTTGGCTAAGATCAAAATAAAATAACATTAACAAGAATTATCAAAAGCAGCAAATGGAAAACTTTCCCTTCAGAATCTCTTCAGTTAAATCTTGGGGGAATATTCAAAGCAATGTGCTCTTTGTATTGTGGTTGGTTTTTGGGTTTTGTTTTTTTCCCTTTTCCTGGTCTTCCTGAATCAACCACTGGAAATGAAGCATCCTGTGACAAACAGTTGTGTTCATTGTGTGTTGAAACATTACCTAATTGTCTCATAATGACTTTAACTTCTTCAGTGGCTTTGAGACTTTGATGGCTTTGGTTAGTGACACAGGCAAAGTTGTTCAATCTGTGATACAAGTTATGATGCTTTGCTTTCTAATTTGGTGAAGTTTGTAGAAAATAGAAACCCCAAGGATATTTATAATCAAAGCATGCAGGTGCATCCCTCCAGGTTTGTCACAATCTGTGGCATTCTTTGTTTGCTAGCATAATTCCAGGATTCCATAGTACTGAATGTGAAGTTACACAAGAAAGGCACTTCTCACTGCTGTATCTGGGTTACTCTGCATTAGGAGGCTGACAGGTAAGAAGAAATGAAGGATCTGATGCTCTGTGAACATCTAGGACAAGCTGCACGTAAAATTTTATTGATAATTAAAGTAGTGATAGAGCTTAATGAGACATAATATAAAAATTGTATGGTTATTTCTCAGAGTTGAGTTTTTAAACCTATTTAAGCAATCTGAGGTTGAAAATGTATTTTGCACATTTAAATACATAATTTGTTTAAACAATTTTCAGGGTGCCTAGAGGTTTTCATAAGGATGTTTCCTACTTCTGCACAAATTCAATTTCGTTTCTGTTATTAAAGAAATTCTAATAGGATTAAGATGAGGTTAAGCAGAACCTGAAGATTTCAGATGTTATTTCTCTGTCAAGATGAAAGAGAGCGAGTTCTTTTTACAAAAGAAGTCAGAGAGAACAGAAGGCAGCAGCTTTTTTCAACTTTTGCTGTATCTCACAAATTTTTTTTACTCCTTTTGTCCACTGAAGTATGTTTTTCACCAAGGGGTCTCATTCTGAACACATTCAAACTAGATGCCACTACAGCCACAATGATTGTGGCTTTGGTGTGATGGTATGTATCCAAGAGGATTTTAATGTTTCTAAAATAACTAGAAGCAAATTGTTTCCTTATTGAATGATTGCAATGTCAGTAATTGTGCCTTGGTCCTTTTTCACTTGATAAACTTTGGGTGATGTAAGTTAACTATGGGGAGATCTTGGAAGATGCAGGCAGTCCTCTGTATATTGGTAAAGTCTGTGAAATAATTAAAAGTATCTAATGCTACTGTGGAAATCAAAGTGTGATATAGCCAGATTTTTTACACTATGATCAAAAATCTGGACAAAGTATTATTACTAGTTGTATCTAATTTTTATGTGAAAGAACATGAGAAGTCAGACAATCCACTTGTAAGAGCTATTTTTTCTGTTCCTAAAACTCAGGGTCGTACGATTAAAAGTCGTAGTAGCCTGAGCTTTCAAAAAAAACCCTGTAGGAAATATATGCCTGCTACCCACTGAAGCATGAGATCACTTAGCAGCAGTCAAAGCCCTTGTGGAGGACTGGGAAGCCCCAAAGGCATTTTATTTCTCTTTTGCAATGACTCTCTTGATATAAGAATGTTTCTTTAGAATTAAAGGTCAAAAAGGTTCTACCTTTATTTAGTTTGAAAATGATAAAAGAAAGACAACAAGATCTAGGAGGTCTACTAATAAGTTGAATAAGATTATGATGGAACTTGTTTTCATCCAAACTCTTGTCCTCACATCTTCAATAAACAAAATCATAAATCTTGATGGAGTTACAGTTGTATCAGATTGTCTTTACAATTTGTCAAGTATTTTCTGTCTTTAACATGCTGAAATAGTTTCACACAAGTAGAAGGGACTGTTTAAGCAGGTAACTTGAAGGTTGTGGAAGCCCAGAAGAGAAGGGGTTAAGGAGTACATGTTACACAGTGACAGCCGGACAGCCATGGAACCAACCCAGGCCTGTTGGAAAGAACACCCTGTGTGAACAGGCGAGAGAGAACAGGATGTAACTGGAAATCGGGGCTGTGTGGAGGTAGGGCAGCACTCCTCTGGACAAACAGTTCTGGCTCCTGGAGATAAGCACAACACACTGCAGTGCAACTGCAGGAGTGAGGTCAGGAAGCAGGTATGGACTGATGACCAAAGGTTGGTCCAACAGGGGCTGATCAAGGCAACCAAAACCCCACAAAGCCTTTCAGCCCATTTCCAGAAACATGAACTGCACATGGTAACTAATTAGCATAGAAAGTGAAAAACTTAGCCCCAGGGTGGGGAAAGCTTATCTATAAAGAGGTAGTCTCACAAAGCCCAGGTGGTGCACCCCCAGGACCCTGCAGACCACATCAGCTGGGTCAGTGCTGGAGCCAAGACTGGTGATCTTTCTTTCTTCCTTTGTTGTTGTTCTGTTGGAGTTTGAAAAATAACCCTTACATTTTAGCGATAATCTTTGTTGAAAGCTTGACTTTCTCTCTGATCACCTTTCTTCTGTAAGTTAAGGTCCCAGCCACCTGGACTCACCTGTTTCCACTCCTTTGGCTAGATGTCAACCATTTCTGAACCTTCACTTCTGATAAATTTATCTCAGTTATGCTAATATTTCTCAGGAATATGTGAATGAAATTGTTAGTGGGTTTTTTTGTCATATCTTTCTTTTACCTGCAGCTAAAATTTATTATTAAATTAATTAATTTCCTGGCCAAATCCTTGTTTTAAATAATTTCCTTAAAAATGTAAGTGTGGCTCTGTAAACTGCTCTAGAAAGAACAAAGCACACTTTTAGCTCCAGTAGTATGTTGGAATTTTCAAATTTAGTAAAAATGGTCTTTGATATTTGTTGTCTTAAGTTAAAATTCTATTAAAAATCCTTATCATTTTTAAAAATAAAAACATGCTATAGTGAAGGAATGGCATGCAATATTTAAAGAAATTAAAATTTTAAATTTTTTCTTTTTTTTGTGGTATATTCTATTTTTACTCAAATTTTTTTTCAGTATTAGTACCTTTGAAATGGTAGCAGCCTGTCATATTAAATTCTGTCACACATTTGTCACAAAAATCATACATTTTATCATCACGAAATAACAGACTTTCTTCCACCAGAACTGGAAGGATTCCCTGGACAATCAATGGAAATGCCTTATCACTTACTACATTATAGGGTTCCATTTATAAATGTATCAAGAACATCTTTCCAGAAAAAAATCACACACTGCTCCCTTTGCAATGAGACAGTTGGGAGCCTGGTGTCTTGAACATGAGAATGAGGATTAATTTCAAGAACCATTGTTTTCATAATTCTAATTTTAGCATAGATTTCTTTTACTAAAATATAATAATCTATTGCCCATGCCATATACTTTTCCTCACGACTCGGTTTTGTAAGTAATAAAAGACCTAAAGTAGAAATTTCTTTGAAAGATATTCTGGAGATTTAGCAAAATTACCAAAGATCAGAAAGAAATTAAAAGTACCCAATATTTAAAGTTTGGCTCACAAATTATGAAATTAAGAAAAAAATCATCATAGTTTGTTGTCCTTGTGCATGATCTTTGACAGTATAGATTTGGCAAGAATGTATAAACAACCAGAAGACAAGACTAGAACAAGGCCTTGAGAAGAGTAACTAAAAGGTCTTCTTAGTGTCTTGCATTACGTCTCTGAAACCAATCCATCAGCTCAGGAAAGATGCAATCTCTACCTACTTCCTAAATTTGCAAAAATTTGCAAAAGTCATTGCAGTCCTTAGAAGATTAGCATATAGGTCAGACATATAGATTCTTCCTGTGATGTATTAGTTAACCTCCTATGGCCTGTTTCTTATCCTTCTCATGACTGATTTTGAAAAGGAGTCCAGATAAATTATGTTTTCAGGAAATGCTAAATTTCAAAGTTTTCAGCTGTTACCATGGATAACATCTTCCTAATTTCATTTAACAGCATGCACCTAGTTGTCACAAGGATAGGCCATAGACAACACACACCAAGAAACAAGGTCTTTTAGTGTTGAATAACAAGTAGAAAACAAGATTTGGTAAAGATTCTGTAAGCAAAGATCTCCTCCATAATGTGAACTCAATCTCCTTACAAACAAACATCAAAATATTTGAACAGTCAGGAAAAGGAGGATTGACAAGGCACTTCAGTGCTGGTTTTATGACAGTTTTAAACCATTCAAATTAATTCCTTTCTGCATGCATGCAGCTGAATGCCCGGTCCAACCCACACCAACATTTACACAATGGCAAGGCTGCAGAGTGCAAAGGGACAAAATGTGAGGAAATGTGAAACTAGAGTTTGCAGCACAGCACTGCTGAGCTTTCTGTGAATGATACAGAAGGCTTGCACATATGGGTGTTTGTCATATATTAGATAATGTCACCAGAATGGCAGGGAGACATTTTCAGCTCTCAGACATTTTTAACCCTCTTCTTTCCCTCAGGCATCTCTTGTTTCTGCCTCCTACTTGCGAGACCTGTGCAACAGTTCTCCCTGGACTGCAAGAGTAGCTATCAGTTTGGATCAGGCATAACTGCTTTAAGCTGATGTCACTTTCTTACCCTGTCTTTGCTACAGGTCACAGAAGATAAGACAGACTCACAATGGGACACGATCTCTCCACTTTCCCTAAGCCAGTGCAATCCCCCAGGCATTATATTACTTGAACTTGATCTAAGACTCCATTAAGTATCCATTGATGTTTGCGTAATTCTTCAGTTCAAGAGCCTGACCATCTACAGCACTTATTAATTAGCATGAGCTAAAGTTTCAGCAGGAAGACACCATTTAAATTCCAGAGAATGAACACGCTATTCATGGAATTAACTGGGCAAGGTTTATGGGGAAAAGTAGCATATTTCACTTCATTTTAATAAAGGATTTTCTTTCTGCTTACATTTTTGCCCTGTTTTTACCACAAGACCAAGGAGAACTCAGGGTCTATTTTTCAAGTCAGATAGGAATCACAAGCGCAAATCAGGTCCTTGACCTCCATTTAGGAAATTAGTGTTTTTATAACAGGGAATAAATTCTTTTCCTTTCTTGGTGACACATGAATGTTTCTGAAATGGGGAAGAGTGTTACTGGAATTTGTCCTGTCTTTGTTCAGTCTAAAGCCCATTCTTCAAGCCTTTGTCATTTGATTATCTTGATCAAGATGATTAAGGGCTTTATATTTTGCCTCTCCAATTTTCTGTCATTGTGAATGCTGACATGCAGGAATAAAGAAGAGAGAACTTCAAAGCAATTCCCACAACCCAAATTCAAACTCCTACCTACACCAGAGACAGAAAAAGAGTGACAGTGAGACTGAGCATTTCTGAATCGTTTTAGGCTTTCTTTCAGTGCTTCTCAGAAATGTGGGTATTCTCAGACTACAAGTGGAGGAAGCTAGATTGATCTGGCTTTGCTCATTTAATATCCAGTACTTTATGATGAAAGAGATTATTAAAGAAAGCTGTGGTGTGTCAATGCACAGCAAAATTGCACTGAACCCAAGGATAAATGTGCACAAACCGTGCATCTCCTTTTTCCATTCTAGCATTTATATATTATTTATGTCTGCACCGAGAAAATGAGAAAGATATTAATAGAGTCTTTTTTAATGTCACTTAGCAGTATTTCAGCATCTACTTTCCAGCTACAGGCCACTAACAGCAAGTTTTCATATATTCTCATTCAGAAGAGAACAATAACTGGATGACCTTCTGATCTTATCATAACATATTATTATTATGCTGTGTTGTGATGAAATATAAAAATTTAAATGTAAAGCAGCCTTGAACTTTCCTAGGGAGAAATAACAACAGAAGCCATACTTATGTGTCTATCCTCACATTTTTGCCTTTTGGGCAGAGCAAGAACCTGAGAAAGAAAGCATGTCTCCCTTTTAATTTATTTCACTGAAAAAAATCACTTTCCATTTTGTTGAGTGCTGACTATGTAGTCCTCTATAAGCAAATTCTTATTATTTTGCTTGGGAAATAAAAGTGTACTAGGCTAAATATGATGCTGTGCTGAAATATTTCCCTCTTTTTCCATATATAATTTTGATCAAGACACCAGGCTGTCTAAGCCTGCTCTACTAAAATGCCCAACAACATGGATGATTTTGGATTTAAGCTCTGAGCAAAGTATGAAGTGTGGAAAATATAAATGTAAAGATTGCAATTAGAAAATGGCACCTAAGGAATTTCTAGCCCCTTTGACAGCACCTGTTACCTCTGTTAGGACAGTAGTTTTACAATGCCTTGTAGAACCCCAAATCCTGCATCAATTAGTGGATATTAAAGAATTAAAGGTTCATCAGTTCTATGTGTTCTTAATACAGTTAGGAAGACCTATAACTCTTTTTACTTCTTCCAGGCCAAATGACGTAGCTAGGTAACTTGAATAAGAATTTCTTATACAGAAAAATGAATAATTTATTCGTTGATTTCTTACTAAACTGGGAAAAAAACCCAAAAACCAAACACCATTGAAATATGCCAAACAATTTTTCCGTGCTTATAAAGACAATAAAACATACCTGGGGGCTTGATCTATCTAGATAGTTCATTCCATGGAAACCAACTTTTTTTTTTTCCTACTTAAAAGTTTCTGAGACCCTTTTTAGTACTATAAAATGCAGAAATAAACTTTAAATGAGTGCTATGGTTTAACCTCAGCCCAAGTACCACACAGCTGCTCACTAACTACCCCCATTCTTCCCTGGTGGCATGGGCAGGAGAATTGGAATTGACTAGTTTGGATCAGCTGTTCTGGCTGTGCTCCCTCCCAGCTTTTTGTGCAGCTCCTCACTGGCAGATCATGAAACACTGAAAAGTCCTTAGAGTAAGCACTACTTAGCAACAAACAGAACATCAGTATGTTATCAACATTATCCTCATACTAAATCAAAACCACAGCACTGTACCAGCTTCTGAGAAGAAAAAGAACTCTATCCCATATGAAACCAGGACAATCAGATGGTTTAGACTAAAAAAATTAAATATCTTTACTTTCAAAGCAACTTTCTTAAACTCTTTAAACTGTCACTAATTTCAGCATGTCTCTGGGTGTGCATTCAAATCAGCTTTACAGGAAAGTTTTAAAATCCTCAATTTAGTTTTTTACTAACCATTGCTCATAATCCTTTATGCAGCTCTCTGAGGTTTGTAAAACTTTCAACAAATATATTTAGGTATGAGTGACCTAACTACAGAGTGGAGTGTTAGCTGTCCAGAACCTTGATACAGAGCAGAGTGCATGAGAATCTAAAGTGAGAACCTTAGATTGAGAAAAAGGCAGTATTGAAAGGTTCCTCATTAAGCAACACTTTCTTCAATCGAAGAGAGCAATATGAAATCTAGCAAGGTGTTTTAGCACGTAATTAGAGTTCCAAATTAAACTTCCTGGAAATAAGGTTTGATTTTAATTTTGGTTCCTTCTTTGAAGGCCTTCGGTACAAACATCTGGTAATCACACCAGGATCTCTCATGGAAACCTTTCAGTAGACCCAACTTTCCCTTGGCCAGTCATTTCTCTACCACCCTTTCTAGACCTGTTTTTCAGCAGAACAGCTAAAAAGTAAATTTCACCAGGAACTTCTTTGTCTCTTCTACTGCTTTATTAGGCAAATTTCTCACTGCCCTAGTTTATTCTAGCCTTCTAACTTTACTGTCCTAGTATTCACCCAACTCTCTACTGCCCTTAGAGAACTCCTGCAGACGTTGAAATTATACATCTGATTCCACTGTCCATTTTTCAGACTAATACGTAGACAGTTTGGACTTGTCCTATCAGAGAGTAGCTATCTTATTTTAAATAAAAGAGCCAGATACAGAAAAGTGTATAATGTCACAGAAATGCTTTAAAGATTAGGAAAAAAACTGATTTAAACTAAGCATAAAGACGTCTGTATTAAAAAAATAAGAGTGTTTAAGATAATGATGTATTGAGTAGGGAACACTTTGGCTTTATTAGGTGGGACTGCATTTAGCAGTCTAAAAGAAGCATATAGAATCAGAATAATTTGGTTTGGAAGGGACATTCAAGATCATCCACTTCTAACCCCGTAGAGTAACTACATTTATTTTGGATATTTCAACTGCAAAGTTTTCTGAATTTATCAGGGAACATAACAGTGCAGGTCAGCTGTTTGTGACCAGATGTCTCTCTTTTCTCTTTCCATTTGAATAGTTCGATCATTTCTTTCATGCTACTTTAACTCCTTTGTAATTTTTTTCTCATTACTGAAAATATGAGTGAAGTACATTCAACACTGCTGAAAATCTTCTTCTGGTAGGCATTGTCACATATGACATAGTCCGTTATACTTGATAAAGCTGACACAAAATTCCCCAGTGTCTGTTTAGATAAAATAATTGAATTAATCACTTACAGCAAGCTGCTCATGAGAAGGTTATAAAGCAACAAATGTCAGACCTTTGCCAGAACAGAATAAGACATTATTGGTAAAGAGAGTTTGCATTATACCCAGCGGCAAATTTCGGAATAGTCTTCGTGTTTCATATCAAATTTTTCACTTGGTCTCACAAAATTAAGTATATATTGTGGTGGCTGAACTGAGATAAAATTTCAAAGTTGACTAATTATAATATCAATATAATATTGTTGGTCATATGAGTGACTAGGTAATTTCCAAAGATATCTATGTGCTTCTCATTTTCTTTATTATTCTCTTTTCCCCCTCAGTTCTTGTTATCCACAGGGTGGATAGCAATTGGAACATTCACCAGGATAATTCCATCAAATGTCTTAAATGACATTGCATATACATAACTATTCTGATAGCACAAAAACACTAGGAAAATCTCTCAAAATGGCCAGATATCTCAGCTGAAGCCCTATTGCACAAATGCACAAAGTGAGGCCTCCAAAATAAGTAGAGGGAGAATAGCTTATTTCAGGTTTTTTTACGATACTGTCATATGTAAATTGTCAGAGAACTGTGTAATCAAATAATTGAAATGTGTAGCCAGCTACATTCAGAGATATTTAAATGATTTTGCTAAGAAAACTTTATAGTCTTTGGTACATGACCACAGAACAAAGAATTGGTTAAATCATTTTGCTAGATGACTTGCATTACGTCTCTGGATTTTAGACTTTGTATGAATGTAGCCAATTTTATGGAAGAATCCCCCCAGGAAGCTCCTGATGGCCCTTGATTTTTCCTTCTTCAATGTCGAATATTCTATGAACAAGCTTCTTCATAGTGGAAGATGAGAAATACTTAACATACTGTGAAACATTTGATATGTGCACAAGACCATGAATTTTCTTCTCTTTGAGAGGTAAATTCTACTCTCAGCGTTCTTTCTTTATTTTTAATTCCTCTGTAATTGTAGAGAGCATTTCTGAGCAATGACAGTAGTTCTTACTTTACTACTCAGTGCTTACAATGTAAGCACAGCAGATAAAACTAACAGATTGCATACAATAAACATATTAAAGTAATTTCTTAGAAGTTGTACAGTCTGGTCTTTATTTCTTGTCATAAATCATTCTATACCAAGTAAAAATGTGTGTGCAATAATATTAATCCCCTCCCAAAAATACTATCAAAGATATGTCAAGGTTCTGAACTTTCCTACGTACTAAAATACTGAAATTTAAATCTACCTGACTTCACTCTCATCAGATCCCATCCTTTCTAAGTCCATCACCATCATAACATGCATGCCACCTTCTCCCTGACCTGTCTCACTTTTTCACCTCACTAAAATAAGTTCAAGGAGAGATTTCCCCTTTATCCCTACTTTGTCTATTATTATACAGGTTCCTGAGATTCTGTTCTGGTATCTTTAAAGTCTATTTATCATAAAGAAACCTGTTTGTTTTGAGTGACTGAGCTATTAAAACCTTTCTTACTGGTTCTGCAGATATAACATCTTTCACTTAAAGCTGTCTAAGTGGATTTGTGGCTGGTCATGATGCCATGGTATAAATTTGATTTTCCACATCATAACTTGGGCTCATGCAATGCACACGCTAGGATATACGACTAAAAGTCATAGGAGCTAACTGCAGAGGACAAAGAGGCAAGTAAAATATCCTCCATCCATCTCCATTTCATCTCTTCTTTGGAAGTTTGATTCTTAAACACGACTATTTTCCTCAGCTTCAACTTTCTCAGGAAGCACGTATCAAACTCCTGACCAAATATTGTGTAAATTGCTTTTTCTTCTTATGCAACCCTCTGTGACAGCAGAATGCTCTCCCTGGAACAGAATGACGGATTCTTGTCTTCTCAAGTAATATGACCAATCCTTTGGTAGTCCAACACTTTGACAATTTCTATCAAAGTCATTTGTTCCTCCCATGAGAGTAAAATACCTTCTCTAGTATCAGGAAGTCATGTTGCTGCATTTTCACATGTAACCTCCTAGTAATGTGTTCCTCCACTTTTCTAATGCAAGAGTATGAGGAAGCTCTAAATGTCTAGTTTTCAGAGAGCGCACACTGTGTTTCACTCTAAACTATTTCTCTCTGAGTACCTCAAACCACCAGCCACTTCTGAAAATTTAGACGGAAGTCTCTAGAAAATCACATCAGAAAATGCAAAGATACCTAATTATTACCTTGCTGGAAAGAGTCTACTGCAACAAAAATATTCTCCACTACTCTGTGATAATAAGCACACAAAGTTGGAAGTTCTGCTGTGACAGCCACACACTGCTAGGAATTATCTATCAAGATTTTATACTAGTTTAATTCTTGTATTTTTTCACATGACACTTTAAGGAGTTCTACTTTACTTATAGTTGCTGAACAGCCATAACCAAATTCCCAAAAGATTTTAAAAACACTGTGCAAGAGTTTTCTGCCGAGTTTAACTGCACTGATTATGACCATTTTCAGGTACCAGTATTTACATAGTAGAGAACAATGCACACACAAAACAGCAGGGAAACTCACAAAATAATGTTGTTGATGACTTTGATAAGCCTAGATGTCTCTACTGTCCTGATTTAGAGTCATTAAAAGAACAAATTCCTATGGTGGTGCAATTGTTTCTGATGAGAAAGGGCTGTACTATTTGGAGTTCAAAGCACTAGGTAGGTAGTTAGATAGATTGAAAGATAGAAAAATAAATTAAATAAATAAATAAATAAATAAAAGCACAGGAAGGGAAAAAATATTCCTGTCCTGGTACTCAGAATTCTCTCTCCTCCTCAGATCAAATGAGATAATAGCCAAATGGGCTATCCATATAAATATATACATCTGTGTATATATAGGCCTATAACTATATTATCAGCCAAGGACTTCAACAATAAATGATTCTGCAAAGCATCAGAATCTTTAAAATTTAAACTATAAAGACATATATTCCCATCAGTCTTCTGATGAAGTGGAGAAGGAATACATATTTATCAATGCTGCCGGTAATTATCCAGAGAAAGAAAGTGATAACCTTTATCATGTCAGGCTTCTTAACTTAAAATATACAGTTTCTGAGGTGCTGTCAAGTAGAGTTAACTAATAAGAGATCTGCTGGAATGCAGTGACAGTGTGCTGACAATCTCCAAGCCTATGCAAGATCAAGGCGGCTTAGAACATTGTACCAATTATCTGTTGGATATATTACAGTCCCCTAAAACTGTCATGTTTGCAGAAAGAGAAGTGAGAATGAGGAGACACATGTGGTGCCATGGTCTTTGGTGCTCTGAACAAGGAATGTATCAGAGAAAATGCTGAGGATGCAGAATCACTTCTACCTTCACCCTTCATGAGGTGATGTATATTTGACTGGCTGAATAGGTTGTCTCTAGGTGTGCTAGCTCAGACCAGTTTCAGAGCTGGCAGCAAACAGAGTGATGTTACTTGGTACAGAAAAACCTATCACCAAACTGAATATGAATGCAGACTGGCATGACATGAATCATTCTTCATGCAGCAAATAAATAGCAAGAGCAAAAAATGAACCCAGCGTGTTTCCTAGCAGTCATCTGGCAGCATGATAGGAAACTGTTGTAAATATTTACAGTTCTAGTCTTTGGCGGTGAAATCATAGTAGGTATTGCTAGAAATACTCAGTTTAGCAGGTCAGCCAGTTGTAGTTATTGATCTGGAAATACTGACAAAAATTATAAAAGAAAAATGGTTTTCTTGATGAAAAATTGAAAGTTCAGTATTATCCAATTTTCTAAAGTTTTTAGCCTTGGTTTTACTTTATTATTAATGTCATTTTTCACAGAAAAATATGTTTTTTTATTTAGGGTTTTCTATGGATTGAAATATAAAAATAGGCATTAAAAACACTGGGGGAAAATACATTTTCTCTTTTGGGGCCCACCAGAAAAAAAACTATGCTGTAATTTGGTCATAGCAGTATAAAAATCATTTTAATATTCCATTGTCTTGAACAACCTGAACTATAAATTGCCCACACACAAATAATTTTTCATTATTCTATTCCTAGAATTATCTTAAATGATTCTAAAATTTTTTGCAGAATGCTGCAAATACCATAAGAAATTCTCTTTCGCTGGCCAGGTATAATAACTTGGGAAGATTAAGAATTGTGAATGTATTCAACAAGAGAGAAAATTGTATTAATTGTGGTCTACAATATTAAGGAAACCAAGTCCTTTTGAAAAGACAGTGAAAAATATTCCTTTCATTTTCCATCGAATCCATTCTTGGAAAGGTCCCTGAAGTATATGTCTCTTTTAAGACTGGATATTGATCGGAAGTATATTGACTGAGGAAGAAGATAGGAAGGAAGTTGAACACAATCCAATGTTGTGTTACAAGTGCCAGCTTAAAACAAGCAATGTATTTCTTCTTGGCCATAGAATAGCAAAGAGAAAACAGCCTGCTTGGGAAGACCTGTCCATGAACTCTCTCACATCTGGGACTACAAAAGAGCAAGCATCTGGGGGAGCAATACTAAATTTGTGTCTTAACTCTGTGGTAGAGTTTGATGCAGCACAGGGGCTGAACAGTGACTATAAAAAGAGTATAAGAGTTTGAGTTGTTTGGTTTTTACATTTTTTATGAGATTTGTAAATAATGGGCCAGAGATACCAAGTAGACAAAAATTAGCTGAAGTCTAGTAATTAAATTTAATTGATAAATCAGATTATGCCTAGATGTTAGATTTTCAACTTTAATGCCTTTTCCTATTCAGTATAAGTTGTAATATTCTGTGGCATTCTTTATCAGTCACAATTAACCTTAGTACAGGATCTCAGACTGGATCTGGTCACTGTAATAACTTTCTCCAGAAAAAAAAGCCCCACAACCATACCCCCAAAACCCACACCCAAAAGAAACCTCAATAGAGAGGAACAAACTAAAAATGAGTATTACTGTGGTACACAGAACTTCGAGGCCACAAGCTTACACTCTTGCCTTTAGCAGCAGCATTCATGGTTAAGCTGACTGCACATTCCCCATTTAGCTGATAGTACCTGTGCTGGGGTCCATGAGGCTGCATTTAGAGCACCACTGGAACAGCAAAGGCAATCCACAAGTTTCAACAGAGATGTGGTTCTTTCTGTATCTTGTCTGGACTGATGGTAATCAAAGTTTCTGCATAACACCTCGTTCATCTGGGCTACTCAATGTGAAACCTTCCAGAAAGATAGACTGTGCTGGCTTAGGAGATCTATCTTCCCATGACCTTTTATTTTATTTTAGATAGTCCAGTTTTTAGTGTTCCTCTTAGAATAGCCTTGGTTGCATTTCATGCCATAGGTTGCTTTTATTAATGAAGTGAAATACCTGAGCTTTGGACATGACTCATCTCAGGTATAAAGCACTCAGCACATCCTAATTTTAGATTAATAAACTTAAAAATATTAATGCAAATGACTGCATGTCTATTCTTCCTTGGTACTCTTCTGTGATTACACAGGTGTTGCTTCCCTCAAGAGGATCCATTTTAGAATTTTTTTCATTTTACGTGGTAAAACTGGAATGAGGCCCAAGAAAACTAATAAAATCACTCAGGAGTGAAAATCAATGTAAATTTTTTGACATGGGCTTTAATTTTTAACAGGGAATAAAGTTCATGACTGAAAATAGTATTTGACATTAAGGACTGGGTCTCTGAAGAGAAGTTAAACATCATGATACCTAACTTAGAGAAGCTGTTTCAGAAGGTAAAACATAGACTCCAGTCCTTGAGGAGAGACAAGTCAAAGAACAGAATTCAGGTGAGTGCTGAGCTGATCCATGTCAGTGGGTGGCTGATAACCACTGGGAAATACTGAAGTGAGGAGACAGACATACATATCTTGGCTTAAGGGGTGTTTGGTGGCTAACCTTGTCACAGAAGTCTGAAGGAGGAAGTGGTTGTGGTGATCTTACATTTTTGTGTGATGCTGACACCTCTTCACCTTGTGTAAGGTGATGGAGAACAACAGTCTGGGGACCTCTACTCTGAGTAGTCTATTTCAAAACAGGAATCTAAACTGAAGTCTTCTATATCCCAAGCTGTAGTAAGATAAAAAGCAGCCACTCTCACAGCCTTTTCTTCTTGTCTATGTCTGTGAGGATGCAGGTATGCTCAGCAAACTTGTTAGTTCAGATAGCAGAAGTGAGTTTGACAGAGAGGATTGATGTATGTGTGGTGGGTGCTGAATTTGTAAGACTTTCAAAGAGGCATCACATGACTGAGAGGAGAGATCTAGATTGGGTTGAAAGGGACCACCAAAAGTCATCTACTTCAACTCTGCTTCAATGAGCAGGGACATCCTCAGGAAGATCAGGTTGCCCAGAGCCCCATCCAACCTGACATTGAATATGTTCAGGGATGGGGCATCCATTACCTCTCTGGTCAAAAAGCTGGTTTTTATCACTCTTACTGTAAAAAACTTCTTCCTTAAATCAAATCTGAATTGACCCTCTCTCAGTTTGAAACCACCACCCCTTATCTCAACAAACCCTGCTAAAATGTTTGTTCCTATCTTTCTTATAAGCCTCTTTTAGGTACCAAAACGGTGCCTAAGTAAGGTCTCCCCAGAGACTTGCCTTTCCCAAGTCGAGCAATCCCAATTCTCCCTGCCTTTTCCTCACAGGAGAGGTGCTCCAGCCCTCTGATCTTCTTTGCCCTCCTCTGGACCCACTCCAATATGCCCTTCCTGTGCTGAGGGCTGGACACAGTACTCAAGGTGGAGTGGAGTAGAGGGGAAGAATCACTTCCTTCACACTACTGATCATGCTGCTTTGGTGCAGCCCAGGAATTTCACTAAAATTTATATTAATTCTTAACCTATAACAAAAAATAATAAAGTCCTTGAAAAAATCCTGAGTCTTAATAGTAATTTACAAAGAAGACAGACATTTCAGACATAGAAACATTGTAGACAAAGGCTCTAATAAAGCTTCTGTTGTGATAACTTTTTTGCAGCCATTATTGCCCCTTGTTAAATGTATTAATGTCTTTTGCACAGGCATGAACCTTCTGTGTAATGATGCAGTAATAAGACAAGCAAACCCACAATTTCATTGTTGTGAAAAAAATAGAGATATTTTCTATGCAGCAAGAGAAATTGGCAAAATATTATAATAATTACTTTGAAAGGAAAAAGGAATTTGAAACCGATGTGTAACAATCAAATGGACAAAAATAATTCCTCTGTCACCTACATGTAAATGAAAACTTAGTGTTAATGTATTGAAAGGGTATTCATGTATCTGACATCTTAGCTTCAAGTAATATAAAAAATTAATTACAGTTAGAAAACTTTCTCTTATTCTTTTTTCCTGTAGTCTTACCTCAAGTACATAGAAGTAAAACTGGAACTATAGGTTCCAGGTGATATTGTTAATACATAAAAACCCCAAAATGGGCTCTTGTTCACACTAAAACTTTATTTAGCTCAGTATTATGACTCTCTGACAATAGTCCACAGTGGAGGTCTACGAAAAAATACAAGCACAAGTACGCAGTAATAGCTCCCCAGACTATATGTCTAGTCTCAAACAAATTGCAGTTCTGGGACTTTCTGACTCAATGGGGATCTTTTAATACTTAATAGCCCGCTACAGATCTCTTTCCATGCTTTAAGCTAGGCACTGCTTTAGTGTCTCTGGATTTTTAACACGTACTCTTGGGCAACGAACTCCACAGATTATTACAGGAAGAAGTTTTCTTCTCTTTATTTTGAACCAGCACCTTAAGCAGTTTTTACCACACCTTAGTTCTTGTATTTAGTCAGCTATTTTCCTTCTTTATATCACTTGGGATTTTATGGATAAAGCCCGACAAGTGCAAATGTAATACTTGCTTCACATGAGTAGAACCATTTGGGGGGCAGCCTATAGAATGATGGATCTTGATGTCACACGCTTCATGATAATGCAGAAATGTAGATGCAAATTATGTGCAACAGAAATAAATCCACTGGAAAAACTGGTTGGTCTATCTGGTCTAAATAAATTAGCAGTCTTAAATAATACTTTTATAAATAACTACTAATCTGATTTTACAATGACACAGCACAAGCCATAGCCTGCTGAAATCAAAGAACGTCTGCTATTGCTTTCAGTGTCTTTTTCTGCATCATTTATTTTCAAATTGATTTGTAATGATAAAAATGTGCTACAGCTATGGTGACATGCCAAACTAACACTGCAAGTACCTTTTCTGGAACATTGTACAGAAAAAAAATTAATATCAATATTTTGATTTGTCTTTATTAATAGCTCTACATGTTCATTATGGCCACAGAGTCTTAATTTCTGCTACTCTACTTTTCACAAACTTCTTGTGAAATTCATGAGTAGAGTGATCATAACAGATATTACAGTATCATGGTGAGTATACCTCAAGGGATATTTTCACAGGTTTCAAAATTGTGTTAAACATTTTCATGTTGCTTCACTCCTCACAAATAGTAGGAGCTAAGACTCTATAGAATCCTTGAAGATTATTGGAAAGAGATGTGGTCTTAAGACCTAACCCAATAATTTTACAAGGGAGTGGAATGTATTAATGTTAATGTTACTCTGGTAAACATTCCTGACATTGACCACATTATGCCTAGCAGATCAATATTTTTCAGCCACTTAATTATCTGGGTGACTGCATTTGCCAATTCGAACATAAATAAATGTCTTACCTGATCAAATACTTTGTAGAGGTTGAGAGAATTGCTTCAAAAAATAGTGTTCTGGTCTTGACAATTTGCTATGTTTCCTACAGCACTGATGACTTGACATTTTTTATGTAAACTGATTAAATTTTTTAAGAATTTCTGTTTCAGAAGTGACATTAAGGAGCAGTTAGCTGTACCCTATAAGAATTACTCAAAATGGTGTTATTTTTGGTCTGGACTAATTTACAAATTCTCTTGAATTTAAACATGCACAAAAAATATAAAAGCTGGATAAATGTAAAAGCAGGGCTGTCTCTACAGGTGATGTCATTCTAAAGAAACTGTAATATGATAAATTGAAGCAATCCAATAGTCAAAAAAAGTAAAAAAAAAAAAAAGAGCACCAGATCTGGTTTTTCCAGTAATTCAAAGACATTTTAACAAAACACTTGCTATTGTTTCCAGCTAATTAGAGCAAATTATATATCTCCAGAAATGAAGGAAAATTTCTTTAGAGATATTTAAAATCTTATTACTAGATCTTTACTTTATAATTTATTCTACGAGCAAATAATCCCAGACTCAAGGATTTCCTAAATTTTTGGTGTTTAAACAGAGAAGGAGACCACTGAGACTGCCATCACTGTAATACTATAAAAAAGCAAGTCTCTCCTTGCTTTCAGAAGTAACTGGTTTCCATCCTAGCCTATTTAGTTTTATATTAGGAATAAATTTCACATTCAAATCTCACAGTAATGCCTACCAAAGCAATACATTGTTAACAGAAGTGCAGAATGCAATAAGGAAATTTGTAAGCTCCTTTCAGAAAATGAAAACCAACAAAACCTCACCAGAAGATCTTATCTTAATGCAAAATTGGAAATACTTGAGAAATTCCCCTGATGTTGCCATACTTGCAGAATGGAATGATACTTTCTACTTCAAGTATTCCTTTCTTCTAGATGTGTGCTGAACTTGGTAGAAGTACCAGGCACAAGGTAGACGTAGAAAAGAATGACATTTCAAGACTTGTGAATCTCTACACTCGCAGAAGAACCGTAGTACCACAGCAATACCACTGCTGATACCTAACCATCACACCATAGCTCATGTTCCATTAGAAATGCTCATGTTTTGATGCAATTGTGAAATTTTTTAAGTCATGGCATACAGGAATTTTTTTTTTTTTTACAGTATTTGAAGTTGTGGTCAGACTGCTCTGCCTACTTTTGCAGTCTGTTTTAAAAAGGGAAAGATTGGAAATCGTTCAGAGAAGAGCTACTGGAATGATCTTTAGTCTGCTAGGGGAAACATGTTAACATCTAAGAACATTCAGCTAATGGATTTATCAAAAAAGATAGTTACATATTAAACTATAATAAGAACCAATGCCTAGATGAACCACTGTACCTTGAGGGCACAAAGCATTGAATATTTTTCTAAAGGCACTTTCTCTTCTGTCTACCAAAAGACAAGATAAAAGGCCTTTTGTATGATATTTAAAGCCAAGGTGAAAAGCTGCAGCTGAAAATATTCATTCAAAATATTTTCTTGAATTTCTTGAATCCTATAACAGAATAAACTTCAGGCTGGTATGAAGAAAAAGTGTCTTAATATGTACAGAAAGGCTTTATTAATCTTCCTAACAAGAAGAAAAACTGGAAGGAAAGCAGAATAATTTTTACAGATCCTTTCCCCTTTTAAAATCAGAAGTCCCTGAATTTTATCTAATGACTGAAGGGTTTGACTGGGGTGTTTTATACCAAATCCCAATTCTGAAACCTTCAATTTTCTCTTTCCTTATCCTCCCACCT
The DNA here is from genome assembly GCA_013397915.1 of Daphoenositta chrysoptera. Classification (NCBI taxonomy): domain Eukaryota; kingdom Metazoa; phylum Chordata; class Aves; order Passeriformes; genus Daphoenositta; species Daphoenositta chrysoptera. Next base: position 12,924 of record VZRO01007697.1, on the reverse strand, counting down.
TCAGCAAAGACTAATCAATGAGATGCTGAAATTGCTTAGTTATGAAGAATATAAAATAGGTTTGGCTTTTTTTTTTCTGCTGGGAATTTCCACGGACGCAACTCGTTTCCCATTCTGCAAAAAAACAAAACACAGAGAATTTTGAAATATCACATGACTTGAACACAAAACAATGTTTATTTCACTCAACCAAGACAAAATTAGAACATCTCTTGCAATATTTATTTTTGAAGTTGAAAAAATCCCAAAATATGAAAATTCATTTCACTTCAAAGAAAGTACTTATGAAAAAATAAAATGTAAAATATAGTTAAAAATACCACATCTAGCTAGTTCTCTGAAGGGAAATGACATATCAATTCAAGATTAAATACTTTTTTGAAGGATATGGAAAAATTTCTTCCAGAAATACCTGTGTAGGGTTCTTCTGACTTGCTTAACAACTTCTACACTGGCTGAAGATTTATTGCCAGGGAAATATGACATTTAAGAATCACTGATTCTTTTCAAAACACATGTGGTTTTGAATTTGTTTTGTAGGAGCCCAATGGGCATTAGTATAACATCACTTCTGACATTTTTTTTTGCAGTCATTTCCCTGCCTGGCTAGGATAGCTTTGTGAATTGAATAAGAGCAGGAAAAAAGAAATCGTTGTTCTCTTTGTGAAGGTCTAATGGTTGCAGAAGACCTTATATCCTACTTTTTTCTAAGAATATGTGCTTGTATTTTGGAATAATAAATGCAGAGTTGAATATTTTACCTTCCTTTGGTCTCTTCACTACATATGGAATATAGATCTGTGAGTACTATTTACAGTTAGAATTGCAAGAAGCCTTTTTTAAATTGTTTTTTTGTGTGTGTGTTTGAGGGGTGATATTCAAAAGGATCCTTAAAGAGCAGTAACTACAGATATTTCACACTTTGCTTTGCTACATTTGATCAGATGTACCTGGCTTCAATAGCCACAGCAACACTAAGGAAAAAGAAACCAGAACGAGCTTTAAATAAAAAGCTATTTTTTTAAAAAATGCAATGTGTTCTACTGTTTTAAAATGCAGTGGATTCTACTGTTTCACTTTTTTGCTACCATCTGACTCATTGATTTATGATCTGTTTTACTGCAAACTGTGATTCTAACAGTTGCCTGAGATGTTCCTCTCTCTGTTCAAGTATTTCATGGTGCTGGATATTGCTGAGGAACCTCAGTTTTCTTTGAGGGTAACCTTAAAATGCAAATGGATTGTTTGCTAGTGTCATCATTAGTATTTAGAGAGCTTGAAAATAATCTGCTCATTAAAATAGAGCAGTAGCTACTGCTTCAGTTAAACAAAGACATTAATACGTTTTGAGCACTATGAACTGAGAGAATATTGAATGTTCAAACATTGGGGGAGTAATGCTCTCTATATTTTTTCATAGTAAGCCTTAGGCTTGCAGCACTGAAATAGAGTGCAGGTGAAAATATGATTGACACAGAAGGTGTCAGTTTAGGTCATTGTGCCTCAGACAACTGAGAGGACAGTCATGTTTCTGATGCAGAACAATCCACCTTCTTATTACAGGAGGGGAAAGAGACATAACAAGCTGTCACATTTCTCAGTAAAAGTTACCCAGACACAACTGCTTTGTTCCTTTCTGAATCGAGTCATGGAGTCACTGCATAATTTCATGTTTGTGCCTTCTTTGGGAGTGTTGAATATTGAATAGCTTCTCTACTATAATTGGTTTGTGTATCAGTGTTAAAAAGCTTCACCTATACTGTGTTTATTGTAGGTGAAATGCAAATAGGAGAGCAGGCACTTGGGTAGACTTTATTGTTAGGTTCAACCCAGATTTATGAGTAAATAGACTGGAAGGAAACCTGTTAAGGTGCTGTGACTCTTATGCCTTTCTCAAAAGGTATATTAGCTGTCTGAACAGCTCATATTCCCTCTGCAAAATAACATATCCACAATATGAGTGTTGAGCATCCAGATCAATCCATTTAATTTAAAATACTTTGTGAGTCAAGCTGGATGAAATTTATTAGAATGGGTTCTGAAAACTTTCTAATGTCTTATGCAAAGCCTTTGAACATTCAAATGTTTGAAAATTCATACAAAGTTGCACCCAAATTCCATGTATGTGCATGTATAATTCAGCATCCTGTTCTTGGGCAAACTGAGTTAGTACATTTTGCAACATTTACTTCTATGCTTTTTTTGGTTTTTTAATCTTCAGCTTCCCAGAAGTGAGTGTATGTTCCTTGACAGAAAGTCAGCAAGCTGTCAGACAGAGTACACTTTATGAGAGCAATATGGTTTCATTTTGCAGAAACATTCCTGAGAATTTTAAGGAGCTGTCAAAAGGAATTCATTTTATTACTGATTAACATTAAAGTCAGAACTGAAGCCACATAAAATAAGTCCAGGAAATAACAAAAAACCCAACAGTACTCCTGTCTTTCATTTTGACAGCACTGTGGGAACACACTGTATTGCTTATGTTTTGCTATTGGAGTTTAGACTCTTACAGGTAATTTGCAAAGTTTTGGGCAGACTGAATGTAATTCTTGAAATTTAGCATATTCAAATGGGAAATAAAGATAAAATCAATTAGTGATTCTAAGAAATGCATGATCATACAGGATAATGCTGTGTGGTATTTTAAGTACATGGAATAAGCCTAGTGATTAATCACCTACATTTAAATATAATATCAATACACATATATGTGATTGAAATAAAGAAATCTTGATATATGTATTGAAGATTACTCAAAATTATTTATTAAATGATGAGTATAAAATAAATAAATAAACAAATGAATAAATAATTGAATTTTCTTCTGCGAGCATCTAATATTATTAAAAAGATCAATGGAGAATATAAACCAGCTAAGAGGATGAAGTAGACTCCATTTAAATGCTATGAAGTCAGTATCTGACCTATGGGAAATATATTCAATAACGTTGATAATATATTTGTACTAACACACACAAGTCCTAGCACAAATTTTAACAAAACAAGTACATAGGGAGAAGATATCAGCAATTAATCTAAGGCTCAGTTTTAGGTCTGATGCTAATTTGTTTTTAATTTTCTATTTTCACAGGTAACATTCTACAAAGTGGTTTTGGTTTAGTTTTTCGTAATACTCCTGTGCATTTGTAGAAATTAAAGTTAAATAGATTCTGACATTTCTAATAATAAGCTTGAGAATAATCAACATATATTTTCAGGGATTTTTCTTAGAAATATGTTTCTGATATATTTATGGAGACGAGGAACATCTTTTTGAAATTAAACATCAAATATTAAAGCAACTCTATTTTTTTGAAATTCACAGAGAACTTGGAGAGCATGTGATGCTTTGAAGCAACAGAACGTAATTACACAAAATGAAAATGGAACCGTATTAGAAGTTTTTCTTCATATGATAGTGGCCTAGTTATATGTTCATGCCTGTAAAATTTGATACTAAATAGATGGAGTAACTTCAGCATGTCTCAATTCAGCTACCATTAGGATCTCATTTTCCCTGAATCAAAGTGTTTAAGTGTTTTTCAGCATGAAGATTGCAATCTTTTTTTTTTTGTCTTCTTTCTTTTTTCTTTTTTTAAACATGTAGTTGGTATTAAAAGCCAAATGTTATGCTGTGTTTTTTTGGTCTCAAAGAAAGTAGGAAGATTAATTGACTGCAGCGCGTGATCCATAACTTCTTAGTAAAATAGAGATTTCAAAGAAACCTGAAGCTCTGAACTATCTACAGAATTCAGTAATTTTATCTTCTATTTAATGTAGTTGCATGAGATAATAATAAAAATAAGGAAAGAATCCTATGGAAAATATGCGGAAGCATTGTATCAAGAAAGGCATTTTAATACATTAAAATTTGGGTATATGCATCTCTCTNTATACCTATATATATATATACACACATGTAAATAAAAATTGTATAAATAAATTTTTACCTAAGTGCGAAAAGAAGCAAATGGCTGACAGCAGGATTTTTTTTCAGCCTTGGCAAAAGACAAAGATATTTTTAAAAATGCAGCAACAGTTCTGTGTATATGACTGATGCCTGTCTGACAGCAGCGCTGACGGACCACACCCTCCGCGCGGTTCCAGACCGGGGCCCGGCTCGCAGTAGGTGCCTCCACCCCAGGCAGAAGCGTCCCGGGCGGGAGTTCAGCACCAGGACAGCGCGCATCCCTCCGGGGCCGCGTCCGGCTCCCGCATCAGGAGCCAGGATCCGCGGGGTGTGCGCCAGGCACTCATCGGAGCCTGTGCAACAGGAGACATCTTTTCTTGTTGCTGATATATCTAACTTTTTTATTTCCAGCAGGTGGAGAGGCTGAAAATGTCAAAGAACATATCAGGCTATTTTCCCATGCTTGCCAAGGAAATGCATCTTCTTTATCCCTAGGCAAAATGTAAAACCAACAAATAACTTTTCAGCAATTAATTTTGTTTGAGTGAATGAGGGTTTCTGCCTTGGCCAGTTTCTGGTGTATAACGATCAGGTGGGTTAAGACCTTGAGGCATCTCATGAGTCTTTGCATTCAGCCTTGACTGATTGTTAAAAAATGAAAAATGTGGCTAGACTCAAACCTTCAAGCTAGTGGAACATTGTCCTCAGGCTGAAACCTAATGTGCAACTCGTAATTTATTTTAATCCACTCACATACTAGTCTTATTAACAGGAAGACAGATTTTCTGCATTGTTTTATTACTCAGGGAATTGATCACTGGCAGATGTTTTTCTGAACTGGTGCTTTATTAGATGTCTTCAAGTGTACTAGTAAATATGCTATTTAACACTGTGTTTCATTATTGCCATAGTTATCAAAATATATCATGCTAAAAGAACAGTGATCTAGAAATATACAATATGAAAGCAATTCCATGCATATTATAAATAAATCCTTGAATTTAAATAGGAATTATAAATGCTTTCTATAATTACAAAATCTGGAAATAAACCAAAGAGTGTATGGGAAAAGGTGTAAAAAATCATTCTATTTCAAATTTTATAGAGCAAAAGAATCCAATAAATTTCTATTTACTACTGTAAAATTCCACAGATCTTGCCCATATCCATATTCCAGAAAACCTTTTTCTAGTCTGAATATCATATTGTGATATTCACAGTGATCCCCACTGTTTTACATGATCAATCACCCATCCTGGAGATAGGGGCAGAAATGAGCTTTAGTGCCAAAGCCACCTAATGATAGTGGCATGTGCTTTAACACCAAAAATTTTTTTTGTTCCAGATGAAGGCTATCTTGCTGCTCTTGTTTAGATGCCTTTTCATGCCAAAATGAACATGCCAGCCCTGGTTAAGCAATACAAAACACTGACAGTTCACTGGACATGACTGTGAATATTTAAGCTTCATTAATTATAAACGAACTCGAATAACCAAATGCAAAAAATCTTTTCTGATATTGTGCCATGAAAAAAACCTGCAAGCATTTGGAAAAACAAATTAACATTAATAACTAAACTGATTTAAATGCCATCTTGAAAAATGGTAAAATGTTTGGGTAGATACAGAATATTTAGTGATGCACTGTGCCTGAGCAAACTGTTCATCTAATGAGCAAAGTAATGGATCAAGTTTTGTGTAAAGGTCATATTAGGTAAGAAGTGTTCTTGTCTGTAGTTGCAAAGCCTTTGGACTTTCAGCTGTGTGACAGCTGTACTGGCAATGATGATTTTGTCACCAGTACCAGGCTGCTGTGGTGTCTCAGATGGTACCTCAGCCATAGTATTGATATTGGCTTAAGTTATTTATCAGAGAGATCAAAATCATAACAATGGAAGATACAAAGAGAAATAGTCAAAAGCTTAACAGCAGGTTTTCCCCAACACTATTTAGTGTTTTTAACTATCTTTAAGGTATTATTCAAAAAAGATTGCTCAAACTTTTTGATGTTGGAAATGCAAAAAATTATTAAGCTTGTAAAAGATTTATGTTGGTGGGTTTTGTATCCCCTTTTAGATATATGAGGATAGATAAATGATCCCAGCCAGGGAAAACTCTCCATTCTGGGCTGCAATATATGGTTTACAGGAAATCCTCATATGCTTTCAACTGGCTCAAAGTCCACATCATTGCAATTATATTCAAATAGCTTTGTACTTCCAGAAAAAAAAATTACACAGATATCTAATTACTAACATGATGAATTAGAAGAAAACACATGTCTACAGAACTCTTGTAAGATCACCTCATTTATAAAGCATTTTCAGACTTTGAAAAATTTATTACTTGTATCTGGATAAGAGGAGATGCACTTAACAGTATTTTGGGACTGTTTCACAAACAACAGTAGTAGTTATATGACAGTTTAATCAGTTACATGTTAATACCAGGATATACTGCCCAGAAAAACATACAAACATGATAAAAGGAATTATGAGAAGAAGACCCTTATACTCACTAGTCTATCCATAAACGAAAAGGCTGAATTATCTGTGTGGAGATACATACCCCTTGTACACATGTAGAATTTTAAAACTATCGACATGCTTTAAAATTCTTTAAAAACTACTGAGGATATAATAAAGAAAAAATATATAGAATATTCTATGTCTGCAAAATATCTACATAAATGCACCACAAGAAGATACTTTTTTAAAGGCATGTAGCCTATTTATTCTATAATTGCTATGTTAATTTGTAAATGTCATGAAATAAAAAAAAAAACCAAATTTTTTTACCTTCTAGAAATTACATTAATTATATAAAGTTTATCAAGTGCCTTGGAATGTAACTAATTTGTAAAAACCCTGGAAAATGTTAAATAGTGTTACTATAAATTTACAATGAGATAAGAAATCTAATAATATTATTTTACTGATTTACTAAAATGACAGCAACAAACAGGGTTTATTCTACTGTGTAAATTCTTTATTGTTACATTGCTGCAGAACTTGGTTTTTTTGGATAATCATGCACAGCCCAGGAAAAATTACTTCTGTGCAAATGTGGAGCTCTGTAAAAAAACACCAATACTAGGGCCTTTTACAACATATAAGGAAATAAAGAAGTGGTTGAGAAGCCCTGTGGAATATCAAATCCTTTGGCAGCAGCTGGAACTAAATTACTCTGGAAAAATCCCTTTGCAGTTTTTTTTTTTTTTTTTTTTCATAGAAGGATATTTAGATCAACATCAAGAAACCTTTAAATTGAGACTTAATCTGGAGAGTTGAGATTCAAGGCTTCTTCCAAACACAAATGGATCAGAGCAGGACAGCCACTGCATCTGAATGCATGACCCTCAAATGGAGATAATCATAAGCAATCAGTTAAACATTTAATTGAGATTTTAAATTTTCCAGGTTTTGTACATTGGTTAATAAGCCCTGTTTTAAGGCATGCACTGAAATTGTATACTATTTAATTTTCCATTTTTATAGTCTAAATATATATGTAATATTCTATTAGAATTATTTTTAAAAGCCAACCAAAAAGTGAAAAACTTTTTAAAAGTTTTGTAGTTTTCTTTGTGAAGTAGCCAATACTTGTTGGGATATGTCTGTACATATAGGTTTAATATGTCCCTCTTTGTTTTTATTTTAACACTAAATCAATAGGTGTTTTAGTGAGCAGCAAAACAATATTAACCAGAGGAAAAAGATTTCTACAAGCCATCCTAACAATAGCACACATTTCTTCAACTCAAAATTAAATATTTATTCCATAAATAAATGTAAATAAAATTCCTAACACAGAATAAAGGGTCTCATAACATGCTCATTTCAGAATGTACCTAGCTCTCTCTTTGTTATTTAGAAAATGATTAATTCAAAGTGAGTTTTGACTTTTCAAAAGGAACAAATTTTACTTTGCTTAAGATAGAAGCATAACTCCGAAATGCAATGAAATGTACTTTAAACACAAGTTATGCCCTTTCTAATGCATAAAAAATCCCATTTATAACTGGACCGGGACATGTTCTTTAGCTTACAAATCTACAGGATTCCTACTGTGCCTGAAGGATGTATAATGGTAAATGGAGAAAGAATGGATTTTCATAAGAGCGGTGAAATTCACTCTGCTGACTTAGAAGAATAACACACCAGTGTACATGAAATAGAACAGGCTTTACTGCAAAAGAAAATATTTTTAATGGAAAATTTCATTGCTGTAAATCTCGGGTTTCGAGTTAAAAGTTTGCCTTGGCATCCTGTTCAGCAGAAACCAAGAACTCTCAACACTACTTGATGGCAGTGACAGCTTCATCAGGGATCTCGCCAGTATTTCATGCAGTAAGTTGCTGAAACACGTTCAACCGAAGAAACAAAAAGAGAGAAAAAAGAATCAATGTATTTTATGAAAGTCACATCTTTTATCTATGTCCCCTCCCCATTCTTCCTTTAAAGATTTTAAGGAGAACAGAGGACGGTGTTTCAGCTTCATTTGTTGTGTACATAGATTGTGAACATGTAAATAAAGCAAGAGAAACAGCATTAAGTTTCAATCAGTTCTAGAACAACAAACACTTTTTCTGGGACTTCTAGATAAATTAAGTATTTGAAAACTAAAGGTTAATTTTTTTCCAAATCAATAATATAAGATTGATGGAAAATTATGTATCACTGAGTAGGTCACTGTACAAGCAGTGTACAATTACTGTACACTGTGCAGTGTTTATATGAGTAGGACATTACAGGAATTTTCTGATACCAAGACACAGATGTCTTAGCCCTTTTGGAGGTGCCCCAAAGTTTCTATTGTTCCATAAAGGCACAGATCTTCTGTACCTCATCTTCCAGCCCCAGGTGGAGTGATTGAACATCCTAGGGTGCTTATACAGTGCATGTTTTCTGCATGGACAGAGGAACTGCCTCCTAAGATAACCAGAACTTACCCATCTAATTCAATCATGTCAGTTCCATTATAGTAAAAATAAACTACAAAAGAAAAAGAGGTTCACCTACAAAAAAGAATTTCTTAAATAGGAAATATGAGTTGTCCTTTGGATACTTCTCTTTTTCACCAATAGTACAAAGGGAGATGACTACTTTGATTTTTTCCACAGGTGTCTAGGGAGATGAAGTTTACTGCAAGAACTCTTTTGAAATGTTCTTTTAGGAAGTACATAATTTGAATTCAGTTGTAGCCACAAAAATAAACCTCACTTTTTCTTTAAAAAAAACCCAAATCAGTAGTCCCCTTCTTTTCATCAGCAAGGATTGATGGAAAACTGTGCTTTGTATTATGGGAGAAGTAATCAAATAAACAACTCCTTCACCTGAAGCCTCACTCCAAGATTTCTCTCCTGAAGCATTAGATATTTTATTCATTCACAATTACATTTTTTTCTACAAGGGAAAAAAAAAAAAGACACAGAAAGGTACTTTGTTGCAGTTACAAAACTTAGTCATTCTGCTTTTTAGAAATAAATGCATTCTTCAGCATCTTCCTGTGCTTGCCAGGCTGACTTTAACACTTCTTTATTTCATAAGCAATAGCAGAAATAGGTTTAGTATTTGATTTCAAATGTTCTTATATCAATTCTGGTGGATCCCGAAGTGCCTTTAATTTAATACAAAGTTTATTAACTAAAACAATACCCATGGGATGCAAGGAAGCCCTAGATTTTCAAATTTTTTTTGCAAATATTTAAATTTTATAGTGTGCACTCTTTGGAGTTTGTGTAGAAAATTACTTATTTTCTGGTAAGAGAGCAATGGCTTTTACCTGCTAATAAAATAATTTATTTTGACACACCACAGTGTTAAATATTAACTAAAAGGGCAATTAAAACAAGTGAAAGTAGTTGATCTATCAAATGTTTATTCATGTCCTGAGCCTGAAAAGTGACAAAACTATGGATTTAGAATGCATAATCTTATCTGGGGTTTAAAAATAGGCTAAGTCATAAGGACATGGTCTCTTAGATGAGTGCTGCATGCAATGAAGTGCACTGTGATATAATCTGGAATGAAATGACCTTCATTTTTCTGTCAGACATTTAGTGAATATTTTAACAGTTTGGTCTGAGCCTTCCTTAGCTGTAACAACTTTGTTTAATAGCAGCATTCTTCCCCTCTTCATCCTGTTGGAGTTGCCAGCAAACACCCTGAGTATTTCTGCATCTTTGGGTCTGTCTGAGATGGAGTGAATTTCCCCCACAGCAGCTCTCCCAGTGCTGTACCCTGGTAGTGGAAAGGTGTTGATGACACTCCAGTGTTTTGGCCACTGCTGAGCAGCTCTGGCACAGCATCAGTGCTGCCTTTCCAGCATCCCCCCATCACAGCAGGCAGAGGGTGAACAGGATCTCATGTGGGGACATAACTTTGCTTCCAAGTGCATGACCCTTACTAATAGACATTGGATCCCATGGAAAAAATGTGATGATGAGGATGAAAAAAAATGATGGTTTGTTTCACCTGACTGGGGAAGGGGGTAACAAGAAGGGAAAGGGCAAAAAAACCACAAAATAAAGGTGCTGAACAGACTGCTTGTTCATAAATACAGCTACATGAATCATAATGATCTCATGCAAGAGTGAGGGTAGGGGATTAGATTCCAAAGGAGGGTGGATCTTAGTATGCTAAAAAGCTGAAAGAGAGGAAATTTTAATTTTGCATGCAATTACATATCATGTCACAGACTGCAGTTTATTCAAGCAGTATGAGAAAGCACAAGATGACATGAAATCAAGCTAAGGTCACTTGAGAAAAAATATTTTAGTCAATCTGGTGTATAAACAAATACAAGTTTGTAAGAATATGTCAAAAAGAAGGAAATTACCCATTTGACGCAAAATGCTTAACTACTATGGGCATATTTTATGACGCTTCAAGGACCTCTTCACAGAATTATATTCATTTTCACATGGCTCCATATCTACTATTATCATTGCATTAAGAGTCCTGGAATCACTAGTGTCCAGGTGCACCTGTTATGTAGAAAAAAAGTCCAATTTTTTTAATCTGTTGAATGATAAATTGATTATGAAATCTTAAACAGGTGTGTCTTCAATAAATGTAATTACAGAGATGCCTTGAGAAAAAGTAATGCATTTTCAGTCAGATATACTCTACTTGTGTTAGTCGAAAAACCTGTTTCTGTCCAAGGTTTTAGAAAATAACTGCAAATCTAAGTGATGTCACCTAAGAAACATTCTGAAACGTTCTTTGGTTCCATGTTTGAAGGGACAGAGGCAGGAATCTGTCTCTCCTGATGGAAAGTGTTAGAGGAGGAATAGGATTGGGAGTGAGTTACTAGTAGAGACCAAAAATAAACCAAAAACCAAACACCAAAAAATTGCTCCCACAAAAAATCCAAACAAAATAATGAAGAAAAGTTACACCAAATCTCTTCACCATACTTACACCAGGAAGGAAAATAACGTAAGTCAAAAGGACTATTTATAAGCTGGAAAGAAGAAGAAAAGCTATAACAGAATGAGTTTGTTAAACAATGAGGAAATAAAGATATATGAGCATTTCAGAGTAACACAGTCTGTTCTTTGTAGATTCTGTATGAGCAGAAGTTAACCTCTATTCTATTGTTATTTCTGCCTTTCTTAATTTTTGTAAATTCTATTGATGTTACTGTTGTTAGCAATAAATTAAAGACACTGAGAAGAAGAGGAAGAGGTATTCCAGAGTTATGGCTTTAATTGTGAAGTATTCAGATCACAGAATCACAGAATTTTTAGTGTTGGTGGGGAGATCATTTAGTCTACCCCCCTGCCTAGGCAGGTTCACCTGCAGCAGGTGACACAGGAACTTGTCCAGGTGGGTTTTGAATGTCTCCAGAGAGGAAGAGCCCATGACCTTCCTGGGCAGCCTGTTCCAGTGCTCTGTTACATTCAACATAAAGTTCTTCCTCGTGTTGAGGTGAAACTTCTACTTTAGTTTATGGTCACTGCATCCTGTCGCTGGGTACCTCTGGAAACACTCTGGCACCATCCTCTTGACACCTGCCTTTGAGGTATTTATATGCCTTGATGAGATCCCCCTCAGTCTTGTCTTCTCCAGGCTAAACAGGCCCAGCTCCAGCAGTCTCCCCTCGTAAGAGAGATGCTCCAGACCTCTCATCATCTTTCTAGCCTTCCACTGGTCCTCTCCAGCAGCTCCTTGTCTTCCTTGTACACAGGAGTCCAGAAATGGACACAGTTTCAAAATTAGTTTTGGTATTTGGTAATTGTTTCTAGTTTTGATTCTTACAGAATCTTTCAAATCCCACTCCTTCTAACAAATTGAGCATAGAGGAACTTTTCAAACAAAATAATGAAGTATTATGTAGAGGAACACAGTGTATTTTTTGCAGTAGCACAGGACAATCTTTTGGTAGAGTATGGGAAATGCAAAGTGAAAATTTGACAATGCTTTTACAGCTAAACTACCATGTGGTGGTTTTGTCTTCTCACAAAATATGGGAAATGGCATTTTAACTTATGCTTCTACAGGGCTGAAGAATAGAAGTAATTTTTCTTGAAACTGCATTTTGTATGACTGGGAATAATTAGACAATTAGATCTTGGTGCTAAATGAAACAAGCATGTGTATAGGTATGGGTTTGAAACAGCTCCCATCTCCTGTGACACAAAACATGGAATATCCTGGGGAATGGTAAGGGTAGAAAGGACAGAAGGGGCTGTAGTATTTGTCACCTTCCCGCAGAATTATTCACGAGCACAGACCTATCAAATTTGCAAATCCCACTAAGCTGTAAGTGGGATCTTCTAGGTTCTAACTTCTGGGTTGCCTGAAGAGACAATTAGGTTCTGCAGTGTGACAGATGATGCTAGGTATAAAAAAAAAATAGATATAAACAAACTTCTCTAAAACAGAGGAGTGGAAAGAGTAAAATAAATTAAAAAAGTTTTTCCAGGATGCCTTGAAAATAAGAATAAATCAGCTTTAACAGTTTTTAAACTCTAAGATAGTGTGAATGATTCTACAAAAATCAGT
>VZRO01007696.1:68390-86769 GCA_013397915.1 Daphoenositta chrysoptera | reverse complement strand
GGATACAGAACAATTGACTATAGGCTAAAGTAATTCAGATCTTTCCTTAGGTAACATCCTAAGCCAGGGATTGTGGGTTCGAGTCCCATCTGGGGTGCCAGAGAACTGATGCCTTATCAGGCCACCTATAAACAGAGACCAGACAGGAGTAAGGGAATAACGGTGGGTATTTATTTGAAGGGCCTTCAAGGTCCATCTTGGGGTCCATGTTGGCAATAGCCTCTGGCTCCCAGGGTGTACCTTGAAGGCCCTTCAAATAAATACCCACCGTTATTCCCTTACTCCTGTCTGGTCTCTGTTTATAGGTGGCCTGATAAGGCATCAAAGGTACATTCACATCTCTCACTACCACACAAAGACCAGGTTTCCTCTGAGGCCTGTCCTTACTATGTGACCAGGACCAGTGAAAGTTTGTATATACACACTTGAGAACACTCCTAACTTGCTCCCACTGGCATTATATAACTGTTTCGGTGATTAAGAGCTGTAGTCCTACTTTCTCCACCAAAATTCTCTCAGAAATATTGCATATTATTTCCCGAACTATGTGAATTTCCAACTATGAGCACTAGAAAGGTCATCGGGAAAAGGTTTCCTGAGGATCAAGAACCTAAAGGACTGCCTTTCTCATGCAAATAAAGAAAGAATGAAGAAAATAACTCTGTCATTGTTCACAATGCATCATCCAGAACACATGCAGTAGTCCTACAAAAACAGACAGGAATTTTCTGTACTGAGAACAGATTTTCTACTATACTAATGTATAATATATACTAAATGTATACTAAATTCCACTTTTTTTTTTTTTCCAGAAAGTTGTGCTACCAGTTCCTGAACTTGAGAAGATTTTTCCACAAGCAATGACAAGGTCTGTCTTTCACAGGGGTCAATTAGCTACCCCACACACATGTAACATAAGCTAAATGAGAAAAGCAGAAAAATGCATGCTGTTTAGTTATTTCATAACTAAGTCAGAGGCACAGAAATACATCACTTGCTCTTTAAAACCTTTACTATTTAATGCTCTCTACTGTTTGCCAATTCCTTACTGTTGTCCAGAAGTAATCTGCTCTCTGGGACATCTCCCACTCATACTTTCTTCCCTCTCACTAAGTTTTTCCATCTGCATGAAGCTTTCTTGCTTGAAATTTAAAAAAAAGAAAAAAATTCAAGGAGAAATACTGCTTCCTTCCTCACATCTGTTAGCTCTAGTGTGGAGCCATGGCCCAATCTGCAATATTAGTCACATTTTCTTAATAATGAAGATAGTTTGTTTAGAAAACTGTTATTCCAATAAATTTCACCATCCACTCTTCTATCTCAGCTATATAATAAGCACCACCTGACACAACTTTGTGTTGTATTACCTATGATTTCCTCATCCTCTAATTAAGAACATCACACTATCCTGGCATTATATCACTTCATTTCCTCTGCTATAGCTATTTCAGGCTTGTTAGGTAGTTTACTGTATCTGCATACCGTAATTTTCACTTCTTGCTTCATGGATGGTGCTTATTCAATCCACTAAAGGGCTGGACCTTTAAAGAAATTTGGAAGCTGATTTTAGAGATGTGAGCTAGAAATCTTGTCATTTGTCTGTAAGGTGCAGAAAGTGAGTTCACAGCAATCAGATAGAGTTGACTTCCAAGTGTAGTTTACCCCACTGATGGGGCTCTGTTGTTATGTGCCAACCTGCTCACTCCAAACCTCCAGCAAAATAAAGGCTTATCCAGCACTTTTGAAAACGTAATTGCACCTTTCAGTCCATCTGTAATTCTGTTTCAGTAGTCTGTTAACAGTATTGAAGGCTGAACATCTCCAGTATAAAAGCCCTTAGTATACCTCAGGGATTCTCTGGTGATTTTTTTTCAGAAGAAAAGTTATTCCTAGAGGACTTTTTTCATTAATACATATATTTTCTCTTTTCCCTATTCAGGCCATAGACTAGAAAAATATGTTTAAAGAAAGATAAAAAATGGCATATTTTCCCATGTTTCTTGGGAAGTGCCATACTCTGGATCTGTCTGATGGCAGATCCGCACTGAGTACACACTTGGAACAGTTGCAGTGGCCTGAGTTACAAGATAAAAAACCCTATTTAGTTGCTTCTTCATACTCAGCATCAACCATAAGAAGTCACAGTACTCACATGACACATGGATGACTGCACGTGCAAGTGGATGGCCAGATTCAGTTTCTTGTTACACTGTGGTTGACAGACGTCCCTGCTAAAAGAGATGGATGCTACATGGTTATATAAGCTTTATGGCGCCCAGAGCACATCCCAGAATTCTACACCACTCTGACAAATGGAAGCTCTATCAGTGGAATATTTACCTTCTTTCTTCTCAATCTTCCTTTCAGTCCTCCCTTTGTTTGGTTTGAACCAGATGTTCTTAATGCAATAGCTGATTTCTTGTAAGCATTCTGACATTTTAGTAGTAATAAATCAGTTAGCTGAAGGTCATCTATTTAGCTAAAGGTCATCTGCATGTTTTTTGCCAATGGTATTGAAAAGGAGAGAAAGTTAATTTTTGTGGAATCCTGTAAGCACTGACCTCTTCCAAGAAATGCAAGGTAACTATGACCATTCTCCAAGTCTGCTAGATTTTAAAAAATCCAGCTAGAGACAAGTTTCTTAAAACCCACTGCATTAAGAAAGGCTGCGACAAGGTCTAGAAATACAAAGATCTAGCTAAGTCATGTCTGTGAGTTCTCTCACCATAATTATAATCTTTTGAACACTTAAAATTAAGGCTCAAACCTTAAGAGTTTCTTAGCTACAACAGGACAACTGTATCAAATCATTCTAGAAAAACTATCATTTACATGATAAAGTGCTGGCTAGGAATCTGAGGACACATATATCATCCTCAAAAATATAAAAAAATTCCACATTTCAGTACATAAAAGTAATTACTAGGGAGTTTGAAGAAAGACCACAAATAAAAATGGCTTGCTGAGGAAGATTTATGCTGTATGGTTTAAGGAGTACAATCTAGCTGATTCAGAAAGAAGTAGGCTGTTTTTTATCATCGTATACTGAAAATATTTTTAAGTGTCACAAGTTCAAAGAGATACATCACAACAGATCAGACAAACTGGAAATTAATTCCTCAACATTGCTGCGGTTAATCAAATTACAAAAGTTCAGTAGGAATTGAGCCCACAAGTTGAGAGAAGGTATTTCAGAAAATACCAACTTTTGCTGTTCTACAGCCTCTAATGTAAGGGTCACACTGAAGAGTGCTGGGATCCACTCCAGGACTGAAATACATGAAAGTTTACAATTCAGCTAATGCTGCAAGAATTTAATTCCTTGCAGTGTGCATACACTCATGAGGTCTTGCAACAATTATAATCAAATCTCACACCATCAAGACTGAGCTGATTGCTTGGTAAGGTTAAGAAAGAAAATCCTCCAGCTCATTTCTCAGGACCAGTACAGAACTTGACCATTAATTGATTTCTGTGCATGCAGAGATGAGCTGATGTGGGAGGCAATACCTCTGCAGAAGGCAGAAAATTAACTCTATCTCAGCTAAAAACCGAGATGAGGACAAGAATGGACTTGTGCTCTCAAGTAGCACAACCCTCCAAGACACCTGGCCAACACGCAGTTTTTCTGCTCACTGCCATATTCATCACTGTGAATAATGATTTGTGTAATATTTTTCAGTTAGCTTTTGTTCTGGAAGCGTTCTTACTCTCTTCAGCTTACTTATTCACCATAAAAATATGTCACTGGATGATTTGGCTCTCACTCCCTCAGGGAATTGCTGTTACACAAGTCTCTAGGCAACAGTGGCATACGAATTTTTCCCCCTCCTCTTCTGGGACACAGTTTATTCAGTTTATTGGAAGTTAAAAATATACAGCCTCAATTCAAAATACGTGTTGCTGGTGTGGGTGCTAGGAGTTACATTTTTCTTTTGGAGTTTTGAATAACATCTTTAAATCTTAATTTCAGTAACACTAGTGAGGTGGAAAAAACGTTTTCCCTTTTATTGGAGAGGGAATTGTTTTTATAAGTCTCAGAAATCTATACTATCTTACGATATATTCTCCTAATAATGACGATCTGAATAGCCAACAGGCGAGAACAATTCAAGCATAAGCTGCTCTGCCCAGTATTCAAGCAGCATGAATACCTTTTTAAAATTGATCTACCTGCAGAGTAGAAAAGGAATACAAATTTGAAATATTCATTATATGTCTAGACAAGTTGCTTCCAGTACCAAGCTCTACACATGCAGCAACAGTGCTCTATGATGCATATTTTTAGGAGTCACACAAAACTGGGCTTTCTTTGGGCTGTCCATCACCTTGGAAATCACCATGCATCTTCAAAGTAACAAAACCAGCATCTGAGACAGCTACTACTGAAAATTTACCACTACCCAAGTCACTTCAGTAAAGTACTGGGAAAAAGCAGTTGAAGAAAAGGACTGACATACATGCCCGGAACAAATAAATTACCAGTGGAGTAATAGAGAAAAAAAACCCCACATTTAAGTCTGTCAAAAACTGAGAAGGCAGGAATTCCTTGATCTAGGTAGAATACATATTTCAGTGCCAGCTTCTCTTCCCAGCTTGAATCTAAGGTCACCAGCTACTCCACCAAAATACCTAAATTGCATGCACTAAATCTTGGAACCCATGATAGAATTGTATGATTAAAGTATATAATGTTGCAACTCTGTAAAAACACTCAGGTTAAGATGCAACAACTTAAAAAACTAGGATTACTGGTGTGCTTTGCATCTTAGATTCCAATCCCTATAGTCATGGGAAAGGAAAATTTTAATTAATCACAACAATACTTATCAAAGCTCTCCATCACTAAGTGTACTAGAAGAATACTTTTTCTCCTAACATGTAACCCAAATACTTCAATCTTAAATTAAAAGACTGTATTTTCAAAAGTCTCCAGTGCAAGTCAGCCAGAACACCAGCCCTTAGTAATATTTAACACAAATGTTCCTTCTCAACATGGATTTGCATTTCATTGATCCATTACTCTTTTATAAATGTATATATTTCTAATCAAGTACTGATTCCCTTGCTAGAAGTAATTTTTAATGTTTTAATGTTAAAACTCAAACTAGTCAAGTTAAGGTTTGCCTGGCAAACCCAAGTAAACTGAGCAATCCCAAGTAAACTCTGGCAAACAAACACAATACATTCTTTCTACACGAACAAAAATTCCAAATAGAGTAGTCTAGCAGGGAAACTTAATGCCTGAAAATTAAGGTAAGCTGAGAGCTCAAGAATTTTAAGTATTTCCCACAACATTGAAGGAGTTAATTTTGCAAGCTAATTACGCCAGGTGGCAAGAGAAAGACAGAAATCTTCACAGTAGGAAATACTTGTTCTAACAAGGAAGAAACAATAGGAGAGATCCCGTGCCATTGACAAAAATCCCTTCTGTCACTTGAACAGAAAACCAAAGTCCTTCTCCAGAAACACAATAGGCAGTAATTGAAATTTTCTTATTCAAGACTATGAACGAGCTGTTCTCCAGTCTGATTTATTTTTCTGCTTTATCTGACTTTTTTTTTCTCCATCTTGTGACCAGACACTTGGGAATTTTGTGCAACACTCACGTCATGGCACTCATTCATCATGTTATCACACACATGTGTGACTAAAGTCATCTGGATGAGTGACTCGACCAGAACTGCCCCTCTGTGCCCAGATGTGGGCACCATGCAGAAGGGTGGGACAGTGTGACAGCACACGGCCACTCCACCATGTCCAAGCACTTCCAGGAAAGGCTGGAGTCACAGCGTGCCTTCACTGCGTGAGCTACAAGAGCAGGGGTTTTCTAATCTACACCTGGCTGACACTTTTCCTGGTGTTCTCATATTTCTCATATTTACTATTTTTTGCCTTTCCTTTTCCGAAGAGCAAATGCTGTCAAGTGCTGGTAGTGAGGCTCATGACAGCCTTATTGCCCAGTCCAAGTGCCTTGTAGTGTTCTGCACTGTGGGCTGTGAGCAGCGGAATTGCTTTAGCACAAAAATCCTGTCTTTTAAAGGATTTGAGGTTTCCACAACATAAAGCAATTCTGAAGCTTATGGGGCTTCTAAAGAACAGAAGCAATATAATTATATTTAAAACCTCAAACATGCAGAACAGGGACAAGTATGATGAAAAGCACTATCCATCCATGTTCAGAAGTGGTACAGTAAACTTAAAAGGAACACAGACTGAATAAAATAGACAATTCTTCTTCAAACAGTGAACCAGGCGGCAAACTGCCGCCACAAACAATTACTTGGCATTGTAAAGAACTCCATCTCTTGTACATCACTAGCCAGAAAATTTTCAAACAGTAGACACTGGCTAAGGAAGTAACAGATAAGTACATTCCAAAGCTACCTATATTCAGAGCAGTTGCCTTTTAAGACAAGAGTTAGTATATTGGCAGAGAGCAAAAATAAAACAGACATGGCAGCATCTGTACCTCGAAGATAGACACATCTTTCCAGCATTTTCCTGAACAAGTTAAAACATTTTAAACCACCTGAGACTTCTAAATTAAAAACCAGTGAATTACAACCAGGCTTTGTCATTACAACTAGTTTCAGGTCTTCCTTGCTGCACGCATACCAGACTGTCACATGGACTCTTCAGTAGCTTTACATCATTCTGAGCACTATTTCACCTGTGAAAAAAAAAAAAGACCTGAACATCTTGCTGAAAAGTAAAATTGAGAGAGTGATTTGGAACAGTATAGACAGTAATGTATAGACAACTACTCTTTCATGGAAGCAAAGCAATACACAAATCCACTGGCTTTAGAGGAAGACAAGCTCTCTTTCTCCATTCAATTAATTCTTTTCAGCTTCCAGCACTTGAAACATTTTTTTCGGAAAAGCTTTATGAATCAAGTCTAGTTCTCAAGGTCTTAGTGACATTTAGACATTTAATTAGCAAGCTATCACTTGGACTGGCATCTAAACCTTTTGTCAGGGACCTAATACCATGCCAATTCAAACATCCCATTAGTCTTATATTAAATAAAAAGAAGCCTCATAATATTCTGGCTACTTGATTGCACTGACATGCATTAACACAACAGTGGAATTAATCCAACTGAATGCAAGAATATAGATTTACAGTGTATACATGTTAAATTAACACAGATATTCTAGGACAAAACATATAATAACCATATATGTGTATGAACTGGTACTCAGGCATGTCTTGTGCTTCCTGGTACCCTGGATGAAATGTCTGAGACATTCAAATGAAAAAAAGGGAAAAAACGCAAAAAGATTGACTTAATTAAACCTGTTCCATTGATTCCAAGCTATGCCCTGCTCTTAAAACTTTCTAGAGCTCATTCTGAAACATATTTAGACACTTACACGTGTGAATTAAGTATCATTATTAAGTATCATTTAATAATTTTAATTAAGTATCATTTCTCCCCCAAGACATGTTCAGTACATTGGGTTTTTAAAAATTCATTAACATTTATAATGATACATATAAATAAATAAGCTGTATTTGGAACTAAAGAAAAATTACAGTAGCAAGTGCCCTTTTTCATCTTGTATTTCTAATTCAGACCTCTAGTTTTCACTGAAATAACAAAACAAAATAAAGAAAAATGCTTGAGCAAATGCTAGAAAGTCTTTGCACGCAGTCCTTGCTTTTGTGGAAACAGAGTCACTACTCCACTAGACTGGAGTAGTCTAAAATGAGAGTCCTATACAATGATATTCTTGTAGTTGAACAATTTGAATACCATGGAACAAAATCCTAATAGAGTAATTCCGCTGAAATACAGGGGAGAAGGAAGCTTGGTACCAAGAATGATTAAAGAAACATGTATGTAAGGAAATTGGGAAGTATTTAGTTGTCTTTAATCCTGGTATTTATAAAGTCTGTAAACAATATTTTAGTATATAACTAAAGATGGTATAATAACCATCTTATTAAAAAAATCAACTTAGCTTTACTTTAAAAAAGTAACTGTGTGGAAGGATAAATGGTCATATATTGGATTCTGCTAGCCTTGGAAGCTCATGTATCTCAGCACTGTGTGCTGACACCATCTTCTCAGCAATGACAGGTGACAATTGTAGCATCAGGGTTATTGGCACTGAAGCTTTTACTCCAAAAGTGCTGACATATAGGCTTTTGATGCCAGAAGTACGTAAATTGTAACATAATTGGCTTTTTAAAAAAATTGGTCTAGATCCTATTGTATAGCAGGTGCTATACAACAATTATTTTTGTTGCACAGCACCTGCTGACAGCCAACAATCCAAGCCTTTCACGACTAATACAGAGTAATCAAAGAGACTTTACTTGAGCCCTTGGATTGCAAATTCTGTGGGAAACAGATGAGAAAGGGCAGAGATCTTAAATGTAGATCTTCCTGAGCAGAAAATACAGACGTCGCAAACAATCTCAGTGAGAGGAGGCAGGCATTAAACTCCAGAAATCCCATTATTCAAGGTATATACAGCTTTTTCTTTGAAGAATGTCTAACTGAAATACCTGTATCTCTCCCCCCACAACATAGCTGAATTCTAAAATACACAACCAAAAAAACCAAAACCCACCAAAAAAAAAGCATTGAGGAGTTCAAGACGACTTTGATCTTGTACCACTTCTACTGTAGTAGAAGAAGCACAGCTACTTAGCCCTTTACGACCTATGCTTTGCACATCATAAATGGGAATTTTTCACTCAAAGAACTCCTAAACATGACGTTAAGAGACACTCTTTCCTTCAGGCAAGCATTAGGGACACTGCAAGGGCATTGGTGCAGGCCTGAATGTACAAACCTTTCTTTCAGAATGAAAGCTGATTTCCCTTTGTCATGAAAATGAAGTGTCTACTTATATACTTGAAGCTTTTACTGAACAGAAAAACGGTTAAGACGGCCAGCACTTTCACTGAAATAAGCAAGTTGCTACAGAATACTAAAATTTCAAACAACTACATCAGCTACCAGAAAAGTTATTTTTGTACTAAATAAGCAAGAGTAGTGCAGAGGTCACCCACTTGGACCCTAAGAAAATATGGAGACTTCTGACAATGTTTCTAAGTGTTGGACACTAGAACTCACCATTTAATTGCATGAAAAAGCTAACAAATGAAGGCATGCTAAATTTCTGGTCCTAGAAACAAGCTTAAGTTTTTTTGAATAGTTGAGACCAACATGACCAACGATCAAGATCAGTATGATTACCAAAAGACTTTGCAACACACAAAAAAATACTTTCAAATGTATTTTCAAAACACATCGAACATTAGGATGGTGTTTTGGAAACAAGTAACCACGGAATAGACATATGAAATCTGAGCAGCACTAACCAAGATGGACAGTAGCAGTATGACACTAAGATGTCAGCAACTTGAGACAAAGTGGAAGTTCTTTGCAAGACTTGCCTCTGAATTTAGAACTACAAAGAGCACTACTATGACCTGTGTCCAACAGGAGCAGCTGAGGAACTCAGTATTTTCATTCAGACACTGTACACAGAATTTAATAAAATTAAGAGCTTGTCTGATCAAACTACTTCACTCAATTTTCAAAAGAAATGTCTTGTTTCATAGTTTGACGAAGCTTAGCCTGTTCCAAAGGATGTCAGACTTACAAAAGCAATGGAGGTAACTGTTGATGACAAATGACAATCAACGCTGCTACAGTCAAAAAATGTTGCACTATCCAACAACTTCTTTACAGATGGTTCAAGCAGGCAAGGAATGGACTGCATTACTAAACTAGATCTAAGAAATTAGGCAACTTTTACTCCACTGGTTTTTTAATAAAGAGGCATTTTAAATGTTTCAATTATCAATGATAACTGAATGTTTCAATGTTTCCATTAGAAGTAAAAATGAAAATAAATGCTGTTGGTACACCACACTAGTAGAAGAAATCTTGACCATCTATGAGGATAACAAGTAGCATGGCTGCTTCTTGTAGAACATGAACATACCTGCTCAAATTCTTACATCAAAGCCTCACAAAACACTCTTCCTATAGCTAGGGAATTACAGGACAGACCTGGTACCATGTCTGTTTCCAAACAAAGTTGGTTTTTTTTAAAAAGAGGCTATGGAGCAGTAGGGGAAAATGTTGGAAAATTCTTTTAACCTTAAAACAATAGCATTTCATCCCTATCCATGACTAATGTTTAGTTTTGTGCCATATAGTACTTTGTTAATGATACAACTTTCCCGATAACTTTTCTAAATAATTGTTTTAACTAACTTTTCTAATTTATTGTTTTAATTAATCATAAGCAATGTACATTTCTGCTCTGTCATCTGTCACTGTAGCCAGCACTTAGCAAGGTTTGTCACAGCCTGCTATTGTGGGAACACAGTTTGGGAAAATTACTGAACTTTGCTAAACCAACTCCAATCAGCTTTGATATGCTTCAGTGATCTCCGACCTAGGAGGAGGTTAACAAAGCCTGGGAGAGAGATCTATTGCTGAAACTGGACACAAGGAATGCAAAATTTATGGACCACAAGGACATTCTGCAGAACCCTGAAATAAGAAAGTAACAAAGACAATTCAGCAATTGTATTGAAACCCTCTCTATCTGGGATAAAGATAATAAAAGGAGCGAAAATGTCGAGTAATTGGGATGAGAAGCAAGAAATCAATAACCAATAGAAGATGGAATACTAATTAATGAAGATAATTACCCAATTTATAGATAATGAACATTAATTTGTTTGCTACAATGCATAGTGAAAAGTTCTGACAGTGGGTGTGGATGCTGGGTGGAGCTATCCCCCCTCAGGAAGCTGAGTAATGTCGACTTCCTAATCTAACAAACTGGTTGGAGAGTTTATTGCAGTGATGTGTCTGAAACAAAAAACATTTCTAAACAAATTACACACTAAAAGAGTGTATTCTCAAAGCTACTAAATTCCAGTGCCCCTAAGTAGGTATCAACATGGTAGATTTCTTTCCCATTCCATCCTACATATGCTCCCAAACATACCCAAAGAAAGGTTCATTAATGTTAACTATGCAGCAGGACTTTCCAAAACGCATGTTCAGCATATAAATAGTTTATACATTAAAAACAGTACATACCATCTGTGAAAAAAATATTATCCTCTTGCATAACAAAGAGCCTGCATACCTGTGCAAAAAGCCATTTGACAGACAGTCCTTTTGTAATAGCATATACTACTGCTTTTTAAGAGACTGTGTCAGCTTGATCTTCAGGTCTGTGCTGCAAGCAATAACTAAACCTTCCCCTTCTCCTCCCTGCAAACAAAACCACTGAAATACAGGTCCAGTTATAAACTCACCTCAATTTTACCTTTCTCTGCAGCACACACTTTTTTGTAGTTGTGTGTTCTAATTACGAAAAACCAAGGAGTGGCATGAAAAGCAGTATTACTTTCATCAAACGCTCCTGGCAAATGAATAATTTCTGAGAACAGAGATCAGTTTCAAGCAAGACCTTTCTATGCACACTGACAAACAGCTTCCTATAGCAATCAGGAAAACCATCTTTACAATGTCTTGTCTAATGAATTGTAGAGAAGAAAACAGCCTACAACTCTATCCCAACAGAGAAGGACACAAATTTATTACAAAATTATTTATAAAAAACTATTCATTATAAAACCCGAAAATAAGAAACACTTGTCACAACAAAAATCTCTGCACAGTACATGTTTCTTTGTTTTTAATAACACACTGGAATTTCCTTGAAATTATTCCAACACAAAGCCATATGACATATAATGAGCAGATTGGACAAATTCCTTATAATAATTCTGATGCAGTAACACTTTGCTCCTATCTCTCTGAAGTTATTCTCCAAGCATAACACAAGCAGCAATGTGGGATACAGATCCATTCTGTATATATCTGAACATGAAGTCTGTGACCAAAGATATTCACAACTTTTGCAAAAAAAAAGTCTTGCAAAGACACTGATGGGTAATTTCCACTGAAGTTACAGGGATACATTTAATGTTACAGTACTTTTTATTTTCACCTCTCTGTTTGAACCCCATTTCTTATTTATATAACCAGTCTATATTGTATTTTTATTCAGTCTTATTTTTCCATATTCCCCAAACCAGTTACAAAATAATACACACTAAAAACATAAACCCCAGGACCAATCAATTCACACATTAGGAGACAAATCAAAATAAGGAGCAGGAATCCACTTCAGCATATATAGTGACAGCTGTAAGTTCTATCCTGACATGCTTACTCAGGCATTCAAATAATTTTTTTAGAATAAAAGAATCATTTAGATTGGAAAAGACCTTGAAGACCATCAACACCAACAGCACTGCCAAGCCATCACTAAACAATATCCCTAAGTGCCACAAGTACAAGTCTTTAAGTACCTCCAGGGACTCAGAAAAGTTAAATTTTTTTTACCACTTTGTGATATTCCATTACTTCCCTCAGCAGCCTGTTCCAATGCTGGACAACCCTTTTGGTGAAGAAATTTTCCTTGATACTCAAGCTAAGCCTCCCCTGGTGTAATTTGTGATTGCTACCTCTTGTCCTGTCATTTGTTACTGGGCAGAAAGAGATCTCCACCTCACTACAACTTCCTCTCGGGCAGCTGTAGGGAGCAATACAGTTCCTGCTGAACCTCTTTCTCTCCAGGCTACACATCCCCAACTCCCTCAGCTGCTCCTCATTTGACTCGTGCTCCAGCCCCTTCCCCAGCTCCACTCCCTTCTCTGGACACGATCCAGCCTCTCAATGTCTTTGCTTGAGAGGGGCCCAGAACTGGAAACAGCACTAGAGGTGTGGCCTCTCCAGTGCTCAGCACATGGGGACAGTCACTGCCCTGCTCCTGCTGCCCCACTATTGCTGATGCCTTTGGACATCTTGGCCACCTGGGCACAGCTGGCTCACATTCAGCCACCTGTTGACCAGCTCCCCCAGGTCCTTTTCTATAGGGCAGTTTTCCAGCCACTTTTCCCCCAGCCTGTAGTGCTGAAGGGGTTGTTGTAATCCAACGCAGGACTGTGTGTTTGCTCTTTTTAAACCTCAGACCACTGGCCTCACCTCACCCACTGATCCAGCCTGTTCTGATCCCTCTGCAGCTCTTTCCTGCTCTCTGGCAGATCAACAGTCTTGCCCAACTTAGTGTTGTCAGCAGACTGACAGAGAACACTCCATTAAACAG
Source organism: Daphoenositta chrysoptera (assembly GCA_013397915.1). Classification (NCBI taxonomy): domain Eukaryota; kingdom Metazoa; phylum Chordata; class Aves; order Passeriformes; genus Daphoenositta; species Daphoenositta chrysoptera. The sequence continues at coordinate 73,603 of VZRO01007696.1, read as the reverse complement.
GACTGCCACCCACACTGGACCCTGGGGAACACCTCTGGTGCCCAGCCACCAAGCTGGATCTAACCCCACCACTCATTCACCACCATTCCCTGGGTCCAGGTGTCCAGACAGTTTTTCACCCAGTGACACTGCACCTGTCCATGCCATGAGCAACCAGTTTCTCCAGGAGAATGCTGTGGGAGACAGTGCCAAAGGCTTTACCAGAGTCCAGGCAGATAATATCCGCAGCATTTCCCTCATCCACCAAGCAGGTCACATTGTCACAGAAGACCGGGCCGGTCAAACTGGACCCGCCTTTCATAAATCTATGCTGGCTGGGCCTGATCCTCCTGCTAATCCTGCACGTGCCCCAGGATGGCATTCAGCACAATCTGCTCCATGGCCTGCCCTGGCACCGAGGTCAAGTTGACAGACCTGAATCACAAGTCACCTCACTACCTCCACAGAGTCCACAACCCACAAACTCCAGTACAGTCTGAAACAGAACAAGCCAGCAGGAGCTTGAGGGAAGTGCTTCTTATTGATCAACTGAATTTCAACTTACAGTATGCAAATAAATTTAAATCTTGCTCCAAGAAACAGCAAAGCACAACCAAGTACTATATTGTGTTTTATGACTTACTTCACTTAAAGTGAGAGAACAGTGAGACAAAACAGGCATATTTAACTAATACAACTAAATGTTAAATTTGACTAATACAACTAAAAAATGTGTTAAATCAGAATTTATAAAATTATTCTATAAGAAAAAATATTGCTTAGTTCTAAAGAAATTCTTGGCTGAGGTTCTTTAAACAGAAGAACTGCAGCAATGTGGACTCTCCATAGCAGGGGTTTCAGAGAAGAGAAAAAGCTCATGTGATCCTGAGAACCTTTTTCCCATTAATAAAGGGAGAGCCAACTCACACAATTTATGCTTTCATGATTTCTTTGCACTCTTGTCACACAACGAGAAGTCCTAGTTTCCTTCCAGTTCCCTCCACATGCCAGTTACTACAAAAAAAGGCCAATCTACTAACAGCCAAACTCAGCACCTTTCAGAATCTATTTAAAGCAGCCAACAATCATACCATTAACAGCACAAATAAGAGCTTTTTACTCTTATATCTAATTTCCAGAAAAACAAGCAACTTTCACTCCAAGAATTTAGCCTATGTGTGAAAAACTAAGCCTTAAGTAATGTTTGACTATGTCACCACAATTCTATTACAGGGTAAGAATATAAAGTTCATCTCTTAAAAAAACTCACTTCATAAGAGAGGCATCATTACACTATTTCACACAGCCTAAATTCTTTTTATTTTGAAAATAAAGTCTACATGAATCGGTCTCTTCTTCCATTACAGATTAATATTCTATCACCTTAGGGTTAAAATACACCCCTGAAGAATAACACTACACTTATGAAAGCCATATCAAAATGCTATTGATACTTAAACTTCAATGTTTTAATTTAACATTTCCATAGAGGAATCCCATCCTCTAACACAACTGTATTTACTTATTCAGAAGATATTCTTGCCTACTGAATTTTATGTCTTATCTTCTGAAAATCTGTGTGGAAGTAATGGCAAAATGAATTCTCTCTGATCTCAAAAAGCATTAATGTTTTTAAAATTTCTTATTTCCACTAAGGATGACTAATATTTAATAAAGAACGACTGCTTAAAGATACAAATGAACCCAATTAATCTTTGGCAGTCAGTTCAAATTAGCATATACTATCTTTGTGACCATGACCAGCAAGCAATATCAGAGGTACTGTTACAGTACCACATGGAGATACCAAATCCAAACAAGTATTTATCTTTTTAACCTTTCTTCCAACCACCTACCTCTCCTCTCTCCTTCACTGACACATCCCTATGTAAACTGAGGTATAATATTGAGCAAATGCTCACTGCCCAGTAGCTTTATCACCCAGCTACAACTAATGCAACTTAATGCTGTCTTTCAACTAAAACTGAATGGCGATCATGCAACAAATGTTCTACAACAGCACACCATGGCTCGCTGCTGAAATAAACATCACAGTTATTTTTAACATTATTTTAACCAAAGTTATACTTGCAGTCATAATTCAAGTTGGTTAGGACCAAATCCGAAGTGTGAGGTATTGAAATATTTTAAGCTGGGTATGTTAATCTGAAGGGTGTCAAAAGTACAACTATGAAGTAAAAGTTATTTTGCTTTGGCAACACTGGTAAAAAATGGATGATGAAAATAATATGAGCTTGAACAGCAAACAATTAGAAGATTCATCTAAAAATCAGTTACAACTATTTCCCAGCAGAGTTCATATACATTAGTTCAGTATGTTTAGTACATTAATTTTTAAATTTACAACAGAAACTTCTGAATATACTTCAGTGATCATAAAATAATCCTGATACACTTTTTTCTTTTAACATTCTTAATATTAAAACATGAAATGTTAAAAAGTCTGTATTTTATTAACCAAGCTTATTACATTCATAATTTCAGTCCATTAAATGATTGCTTATTCCATCAATATCCTATAAGCTACCAAAACTACAATATGAAAACATGGTAACTTGATATAAAAAGACTACATATTGCTATCTAATGTCGAAATTGTACTGAGACAACTCAAAGAACAATATGAAGCACAATAAAAAACCTGAAGGATTCTTACACTGAGTTTCAGGTAAGAGTGAGAGAAGATCAAAGAATTGACAGATTTCTACTGTAAAACTCTATGAAACAATTTCTAAGAAGTTGTTGAAGTAGAAACACGATGCACACTGTCCTAAATCAGTGCTGTGCTTTTACTTCTCACTCACAGCATTTGTAAGGGTAGAAGGGATACAGTAGTGGTCCCACTGGTCCCACCCCTCTACTCAAGCAAGGTCATCTTAGAGCACATTGCTTAGGATTGCACTCAGGTTCTGGAGTATCTCCAGTGAGGGAGACTCCACAACCTCTCTGGGAAATCTGTCCCAGTGTGTAATCATCTACACAGTAAAGTCCTTCCTCATATTTTGGTGGAACCTCCTGTGAATCAGTTTCTGCCCATTCCTCTTTTCCTATAGCTCAGCACCACGGAGAAGAGTCTGGTTCCATTCTCTTGACACCCTCCTTTCAAATACTTATAGACACTGATATGATTTCCAGGCTTTTCTTCTCCAGACTAAACAGGTCCTGCTCCCTCAGCCTTTCCTCCATGGCATTTTATGCACACACGATACAGCTTATTATTTCCAGAAGCATATATCCAACATCCATATATGTGAATAATTCTGTTTATTGTTACTGAGCTGCTTGAAACAGACTAGAGAAGTTAACTATTAAAAACCAAATCAACCTATTTTGCTTGTGCAGAAAGAAGGAATTTTCAGAGTTTAGCCAAGATAAAATGAGCTGAATATATTTTTTTAAATTATGACACGATTAAGGAAAATTTACTGTTAACTAAGCTGTTTAGTTTTAAATACAATGACAGAGAGATATAACTGCCTTACTCTAGAGGTAAAAATAGGAAAGATTCTAGAAATAACCTAGAAGTGTTTATGAAAAATAAATATATAGATACAAAATATACATATTTGTGTATAAAGCATATACAAGGTACTGTAAATACAAAACACTGGTGTTTGCTAGGGCCAACAGCTACTAGTTTGGCATTAATACAAATAAAAATACAAATCAGCATCAGAAACTCACTGCACACAGTGGCATAGCACTCTCTTGATGGTATTTGTTGTATGTTCTAAAAAACTGTATTTGTGATGTCAGTCATATGGGAAATACTTTGTGCAACAGATGCCTGGGTACCAACACTTGACATACCTGAGCATGGGTTTCATTGCATGGAGGATATGCAAAAACAAGGCAGCCTGTAATACGTTTTATGCTCAGCAGAGTTTACTATTGTATTTCTTGGAAGTAAAAAATAATTCAATAACTATATTACCTGATGGATGTCCACAATTTTTTTCTCCTTAATGCAACCAAGTGTATGTACACTTTCACTAATTATTGTAGTTTTTTGACACCTAAAGCATCAGAGGAGAGCAAGTACTTGCAAGGCCTTTGTCAATGGAGAGAACTATGCTATAAATAGTCTTCACTGTTACTAAAGGAAAAAAACATATCAAGGAAGTTGAAGCTGAAGTGTAACAATGATCTCACGACGTTCACTTTAATATTTCTTGAGTGCTTAGGATTGGATGAACCCATCTGGCATACAATTTTTTTCAAAGCCTGTATAAAAATGTAGTATTACAGCACCTGGAGAGGAAAGTTCAGTTTCTCTGCATTGCAGTTAATGACATAATCTCACTTAACTCTTGATGTAGCCATAATTTACCAAATTGTTAGCAGTACTCCCGAAGCAAAGTTTTCAAATCTGCACTTCTCCACCTGTACATAGAACTATGTCCTCTTGCTCAACCAGTAGCTGTAAGAAGCAAGTACATGAAAACAGATTCTGCAGAACCACATTTTATTTTTCAGAAAGTTATAAGTTTCTGTGACACCAAAAGGGCTGTCTTCACAGCTCTACAGGTCAGCACCATTATATTGTTTATAGCTGGGGGGCACACGCAAGGCAGCAGCAATCAAGTAAGTCAGATAGTTTAGTACACCGCATCTTCATTTCACTGCATTTACTCAACGAAGTCTGACGTTTACAGAAATCTGAACTATTTTGCTTTACATCCAGTGAACTCCGAAGCTGTGAATGGCCGCGAAGGCTAAAGTTACTGAGGCTATGGTCACAGACACGTGTACACACCCCCCCTAGGTCACCGCATGTCAGAGGGCACATAGCAGAAGAAACAAAGCCTCCTAACACAGAGTTTCGAGGTTAATGACTCGTTTAATAGTGGAGTTTTTAACTAAGGTTTTTGCAGATCAAGGCCTTTAAACATCTTTTCACAGGAGACAGCGGCTCGGCTCTTCCTAAGAAGTAGCCTTCGTATTCGAGTGGTATTCTAGCTATGGAGTACATGAACACTTTCAGACTTATTTTGAAGAGCCAAACCATTAAGTAACGTCAAATTACATTGCGCTAACGCAAAATAAATAATGAAAAAAAGGAAAGCAAAGCGGCTGCACGGGCTTTGAGTGACACGCACTGGACCGGGCGGGGGCAGCGCCCCGAGGGCTCATCCCGGTCCCGGCACTCACCTGTCAGCCTTCCTCCGGCCCCGCCAGCGCCGCCGCAGCTCCTCCGACGCCGCCACCGAGCT
>VZRO01007696.1:41195-68378 GCA_013397915.1 Daphoenositta chrysoptera | reverse complement strand
CCCCCCGCCCCGGCCCCCCGGCTCCTCACCCCCGCCGCGGAGCTCCGGGGAGCCCCTGGCCGTCTCCTCCCCAGCCCTTGCCGATGTCCCTGCCCGGCAGCCGCCTCCCCTCAGCTGCGACACCGGGACCACGTCCCCCTCGTCCCTCACTCGCCGCCCCCGGCCGATCCCCCCACTGCCGCCATCTTGTCCGGGAGAGAAAAGAGGCGCGCGCAGGCGCGACCGTGGCGATCTCGGGNCCGGGGGCGTGGGGGTTTCGTCCGGCACCCGGGACCGGTCAATGGGCGTTGGTCACTCGGGGTCATCCACTCAGGGTCAGCCACCTGCCGAGGATGGGTCATCCAGGGTCAGTCACGCTTGGAGGGTCAGTCACCCGGAGTTCATCGCCCTCACAGGATCCGTCACCCCGTGGAAGGTCGGTGTCTCAGGATCAGTCACCCGGGGTCCGTCACCAACAGAGCGTCCGTCACCCGGGGTCGATCACCCTCGAAGGGTGGGTCAACCCTGGAGGGCCGGTCAGTCACCCGGGACCGGTCATTCAGGGTCAGTCTCCTGAGGCTGCGGCTGCGCTGCCCTGGCAAGGGAGGTGGGCGGCGTGGTACTGTCCGAGTGGCGGGCAGTGAGAGCCTGAGCCTGCCGAGGGGTCGCAGCAGACACAGGTGCCTGCTGAGGGATGGGTGCGAACAGCTCTCAGGTGTAGGAGGGGCGGGAGGCCGGCTGAAAGCTCAGAGTACCCACGGGCACTGTGGAAGCTGAAGGAAAACACGGGAGGGACCCTTGTGATGTGTTTCTTGAGACCCTCACCCAGCAGGCAGTCGGGTAGTTTCCCTTCTAAAGATCACATAATCACGGGACAGACAAGGTTGGAAGAGACCACAGTGGCTCATCTGGTCCAACCTCCCTGCTCAAGCAGGGTCACCTGAGTGGCACAGTACTGTGTCCAGACAGTTCTGGAGTATCCCCAGTGAGGGAGACTCCATAACCTCCCTGGGCAGCCTGTCACTGGTCACACATGGATATAATCTTCCCTGTCAGTCCCTGTTTGTCCATGCACTCAGTGAGCTTTGCCACAAGTGGTTCAGCTTCACAACGGACAAGGTCAGCCTCTACAGTCTTTCCCTCTCAAGCTGGGCTCTGTCATGGCCTGGGTTGACAGTTGATGCTTTGGTGGCCACGTCCCAACCATGAGGATGGGTTCTATGCCACAACCAGTAGTTCCACTGTTAGGTAGCTGAGGTCTTTCATCACTTGTGCCTCAACATCACCTAGTTTGGATGACTTCCTTCACTTCGAGGTGAAATATTTGCACAGCCTGTATTTCACTTCCCTATTTAGGCTTATATTTCCTGTAAAGTTACTTCAAGTTGATGTAGATCCTATCCTCCTCACTGGGAAGCACATGTGGTGTCATGAATCTCCAGCATCTCCAAATGCAGCCTGCGGCAGACAAGTCCTTGAGCTTCTCTGTGCTAGCTTTGCCATCTTTGACAACCCCCTCTCAGCCCCTCCTCCAGGTAAGACTTTTTTTTTAACCCATCTCATAAATTTTGTAACTACCTTCTTTCTTTTGATGTATGTAAAGACCTTTTTACTACCAGTTTCAGCATCCTTTGCAATGAGTTCTTAAAATTCTTTTCTAGTCCTCATTTCCTGCCTTGATGTGACCTGCAGTGTTTTACAGCTTTCTGCTCTCTTTATTTTGGTCTAGACAAGTTCTGCCCCCTCATTATCAAAGGAATTGCCTTGGACAGGGATCATACTAGAGCCTGTCACAAGCGGCTGTCAACACACAAGTGTTTGTGAGTGTTGAACACATATTTAGGAAAGCTGGTACATACTGATCAATAGCTGTGTCTGTGCATTTTAAGTTTTGATATTGTTTGTTCCGCCTAATTTAGCAATGAAATTTTCCTGGGATTCAAATATAATTTTTCTTTGCAATTTCTGTCATTGCTGGGTTATGATTATCCCTGTTTCAAGTGTCATAAAATTGTATCCTACAAACCATGATTACAAATGGCTAAATACAAACTGATACAAATTTGACCAATATTATGAAAACTATTGACCAATATTATGAAAAGTAAGTAAAAGCATAGACAGAAAAGTTTAGATAGTAGTTTTACAGATGTTTGCTACTGAGGGACTAGCCTTCTCTATTTATGGATTGCCAGTCACAAAGAAAATTCACCCTTAAGAAGAATTGCTTCCTTTTTTTGTGTTTGGTTTGAGCAGTTAAAATTTTAATATCAAAAGGTCAGTTATTAAGGAACTTCGTTTTGTGCTACATAACAGTAAGTTATTTACTGGAAGTAATTTCAATCAAGAGAAAGAAACAAGAAAGCACGAACCCACAACACCTTATGTCTTGGGTTCCAGCATATAACAGAAGAAAAACTAACAGATTATTTTTGGGGCAAATAGTCATAAATGTGGATATTCTGTAATCCCAGAATCCTAAAGGTATAATTAGAACTGTAAAACTTGTTATTTTTTTATAATTTTATTTTTTGGTCTAGTTAAATATCAATGCATTAGCTGATTAGGTCAGAGAACTTGAAGCAATGGAGTATGTGGTGGGTAGTCTGGTTCATGTTAAGGTTCACATTTCTAAGAGAAAACAAAGGGACAAAGAAAAACACTAATGTCAGTAAAGAGGTCTCAATTTGGGATCACAGGATCAAAAGTGGCTCTTAAAGCCACACTATTTTTAGTTAACCTTATCCTGTCAGTATAAAGTAAAGGGATAGTTGAATGGAATATGTCCACATTTCCTGTGCTGGAACTGAAATGGGAAAGAAAATTGGATATGAGGGTTTTGAATATTCATGAAAAATGGCTTTGAGTTTAGTCCAGAGAATGAGTCATTTGAGTTATGCTCAAGTCCTGACATCAGAAGAGGTCTGAACTTGAACCTGAATCTTCAGCTTTCTAAAAGAAGGGTGTTTTTTCCATGAAAGACAAATACCTGCCTCTTTAAACAACATTGTTGCCTTCCTTGCGAGATAGAAGGGATAGAGACATCCTAAAGGTGAAGTTCAGTTGATGTGCTTTGCTTACCGAAGTCTGTTAAGCCTAGATTTTTAAATAGTTCTTGCTTTACAACAAGAGGTGTCATTAGGCAAAGAGACAGAGTAAAAATTTTTCTCTTGGATTACTCAAAAGAACTGAAAAGGGTAGAGAAGCTGGTGTCTAACAGATGGGCAAGGGAAGCTCTTGAGGAAAGTTTCAGATGAAAGTTTGCTATACCTACCAAAGATCAGGACACAAGTGACAGAATCTTTGGAGAAATTAGAATCCAGTAATTGCATCTAAAACATTGCCCATGATAAACAGAAGAATTACATATGGTGACCCAATCTGCTCTAATAAAAGTAGACAGGCAGCCATCTACATGATAATGTTCCAGCTAGAGCAAACAATAATGGCAAGCACTTTACAGTGAAGACACTAAAACTGAACTTATAAAATAAAAGTGGATGATTTTTGCTCATGTGGTCATTTCCAAAAGTGGAAAAAATATAGCTGTGTTAAAATCTGTCTCTATTCTTCTGTGTATAGGAGTAAGTTACTGCTACAAACAGCACGAATAATATGGACTTCATATGAGCTCTAAACCAAATAGAATTAGCAGTGCTACTGAACAAACTTTTATGAATTCTTCCAAAAGAAGCAAATTTCTGTTCCCTTCCTCAAATTTTTCTCATGATCAGAAATTACTTCTTTACCAGGGAAACAACTGTGCCAACATGTGGGCTTGACAAACTTTTCTTCTCTATTGGTTTTTATGTAGAATAAATGAACTAACACTGCTTATACCTGCACTTGCAGTTTTCTTGGAGGAAAAGAGTAAAAAATTTTAGGAGGGGAATGGAGCAGTACATTTCAGTGTTCTCCAGATTATGACATTTTATGTTAAAGTTTCATACTTTGTTTCAGCATGCTTATGCTCCAGTACATTCTAAAAAATATTTCTATATTAACCCTTAATTTCTGTGAAATTCGAGTAAATATGGCAGATAATACAGAGGGCTGTTAGGACATGGTTTTGTACACCCTTTGTAAGATTCACCTCAGCCGTCTGAAGCTGAGCTGAACATATCACATGGGACAATTATTCTAACTTATTTTAAACATTTAAGAAATATTGCCTGTTGGAGTTACCTGATTCTGTCTGCTGATTATAAGTAGAGTCTAGAGGGACCAATTTAGACTCATAGTCTAGTAATCATGTTCTTAAATGAAAACACAATAATACTGTATTATATATCAGTACATTATAAGATATGATACAATCCAAAGAATTAATGCAACTAATACACTTTTACAAACTATGTTATGGATAGATAATTTTCTCTAAAAGGCATAAATTTTGAAATTTGAAATGTTTGCATTTGTGATTGTTACTGTCATTGGTCTTTTCTTAAATAATATAACCCTTATCTGAGATATTACTACTGTTTCCCTGGGAAGAAAACCAAACCAACCCTGATGCCTAATTTATCAGATCTAGGTCAGATATAACTCAATTTAAACTAACACATCAATATCAGTGAGATCAAATAGCTACACTCATAATCATCTTTACATTCTTTCTTTCTGAAAGTCTGCATCATAGTTCACTGACAGCAACAGTATTTTCATTCCTAATGGAAAGTTCAAGATAACTGTAATTTCTCTGTCCACACAATACTCTGAGAAAATCTTTGAAGGCTACCTAAATGAAAAGCTCATGATAATAACTACATCACTGATACAAGTGGCAAGTTTTGAGAAAAGAGAGTTAGAATCAAGTTGCTTCCTTGAAAGCTTGTTGAAAGCTTGATTTTGCATAGTGTCCTATTTCCTTCATTTACACAATTCATTTACTGAAGTTCACATAAAAATTTGTATTATTTACAGAGACATTTACTGTGGAGGAGTGTATTAGGAAGCAGAATCTGTATAATCAGAATTGACTTGGTCATTGAGAAATGGTAGGACCTTAGGAAAAATTCAGTGGAAAAATATTTAGTTTTAGATTAGCCCATGTGCCAAAAATATTGCCAGCACTTATGTGACAAAACCACATTTTAATCACAGTTCTTGTGCAGTAGAAGCCAGCTGAGTTAATCAATTTTCTGAGAAAAAATAAGAGAGATCTTTTGTTAGAGTTGGACTTTAGATACCAGTATTGTTGAATTATCATTATGGGAAAGACCACACAAAAGGTCACATCTGTGACCACTTAAAAAATTCCTAGCATGTTACTAAAACTACACATCATAATCTTATTTCAGACGCAAAATAGGTATTTTTCCACTCCAAATCCAGTGTATTTCAGCTAAAGTAAGATATCTACTGTCCTGCTCTTATGTGTTTCATGTTTTTGTGGAAGATAAACTGCAGGAGTTGTAGTAATAGTTCGGAAATAAATACTTCTAGGTAGCTACTCAGTTACTTGAAAGGGAAATGTGTTCTGACATGTCCATCAATCTAGTCCATGAAGTGGTGACAGTGTTTCCACATTCACAGGTGTAGATTTTTTGAGGCACTGGTAGGTCACAAATAGGGCTGATCAACTTGTGAGTTCCAGCACCAGGACAGCTGACAGAAGCTCTCATGTGGAATGAAAGTCACAATTGAAAGTCAGTTCTGAAACTGATGAAAACTGTAGTGGGGTGCTGCAGGAGTATTGGAGGGAGATGTGTATTTCTTCAGAAATATATCTATCAGAATACTGTCATTTGTAATCATTTCAGGATCAATGTGTACAATTTCATGGAGTGGTAGAGTTCTTAGACAGAATGTACAGACAACCTTATGAAAGATTATTTGTGAAGAAGAGCACTTAAATAGTAAGAAATCTGAAGGTTGCCTGTGCAATATTAATTACTTTGATTTGTACATTTGTTTCATTCCCTCATGCTATGAAACAATGTTTGTTCATAAAATCATGATATCTTCTCTGCAGGGACCAAGAATCAGTCAGTGAACCACATCTACTAAAAATGTGAGAACATCATGTGTCTTAGTTGTGCTCTCTGTGAAGAATGCATTTTTCTGTTTGTTCTGAATGGGTATATTGTGAGTTTTGTTTGAAGCCACTTAATTCATGTGTCCAGAGAGATAGGAAAGCATTCTCTAGTAATCCTTTCTGATATGTCAGTCATATTTTTCCCCAGGATGAACTGTCCTAGTTGAGCTAGTCAGTCCTAATATGGAAGGCATACCAAGTCTTTCACACCCATCTGAGTTCCTCTTCAAGTTTTGCTCTTTGCATTTTGAGACAGAGGCACTACCACTGTGCCTAATCTTCCAAAAACAGTGCTACATTATTTGAAAATGGAAGTGGACTGTATCAGCAGGACCCATCTAATGGACATGATTTCTAACTCCTTCAAAGAATGCCACTGGATTTGTGTGTAAAATAAATACCCATACAGATTCTTCCCCAGTCAAGATAATTTATCTACACTCCCATTAACTTTATTTTTTTGGATGGTTTCCAACAACTTGCCTCGTGAAGAATTCAGGTTTTCTGCTTTGTAGCTCCTCTTCTGCAGGTGTTTTGGAAGCCTTTTAAAGTCAGTGTCATATTGATCATTTTGCAGTTGAACAAAGAGAAAAAAAGTTAGAAAAGTCTGTGAAATCTAATGAAGTAATACAGATCTTGCAGATCTTGATAGTCTAAGTAGAATTGCATGCTAGTGAGTGTCTGTTAAGTAATGTTGTAAAAGTAACGCTTCTGCATACTTATTTGGTAGTGCAATAGGACAGAATTTTTAAGTACGTCAAAACCATTTGAAAAACTTGAATGTGGTAATGTCAAACTGCTGAATTTAAATATTTGTAACTTTTAGAGTGCTCTAACTTTGCTTAAACAAAATTTAATATTTACATCACAGTCTAATTTTCTAAGTAATCATAACATTAGATTTCTATTCCTGGTCACTTTTAGTTATCTGAGTAATATTTAATCCACTGTATTTTTTCTGAAGCTTTCTGTACAGTTAAACAAAAACACCTTCTGACTATTATGAAGCATGTGTATTTTGAGGTGCAGAAGACAAGATATAAATTTTTAAGCAAGTACAGAAAGAGGGTAAACTGAATAAACTGAGATCTAACTATAATGCTGGGACAATTATTTACAAGTGAAGGAAAAACTGTATTCAGTTTCTATGATTATATCTTAAAAGCCCTATGAGAATTAGCTCCAAAACATTGACACATATACCTGTACCTCTGTCTGTTCTTGTTGCCCACAAACTTCAAACTACAGGGCAAACACAGTGTCTCTTAAGTGAAGATTTTGAATATGAAAAACCAGATAAAAACCAAGAGACTGTTAAGAAAGAGAGGTAGCATAAGCAACAGAACTGGCTTCTTCTACCTGAGTGGCTGATTATTAATTATCGTACTTGACATTATCTAGTTGGTAACAGCTTTATAAAATCAGTACAGGAGCTAAAGTCAAAGTTGTCAGAAGCTTGTATATGGGGACCTTGGCAGAAGCAAGACACAAGTTGGTTGACTTGATTTTTGTTACTGATGTGAATACATAACAGGAAGATTCCAGTCTAAGTAACAATTATCAGGATAAATTTACATAATTAGCAATTGGAGGAAAAATCAAATACAGAATGCAGCACCATGAACTTTTTAATTTATTTTTAGAACCTGAGTTTAATTACCTCTGGCACAGCTGCTATATGATTCTTAAATACTTTAACTGAGCAGTTTGCATCCTAATAGAGAGGCTGTCTCCTGTACATGTTCTGTCCACATTCTGATGCAATTTTATGAAATAGTCTAACTGGCTGAGCTATAAATACCCTATGAATAAAAAAGGGCACCGTTCACTTCTTAAACAGTTCATTCGATGGAGATAATAAGGAGGGGCAGAATAGTGCAGGAAGCCAATTTTACCCTTCTTCTTACTTACAACTCTGTAGCTATTACAGGATACCTAAAAAAATAACCAGAATAGATTATCCATTACATATTTGAAGAGTGGGTAAGTAACTGTGCCCTCAACTCTGACATAAGTGAAACCTAATCTGGTAACTTCATGTAACAGTTACTAAGAAATCAGCATCTAGCAATTTGGGAACGCATGTATAATGTTTTATACATTCAGAATCCCCCAAAATTTATATGAGATATGATTTATATATGCAATCAAGCTTAATATGATTATGTTAGACATTCTGCTAGTTTCTGGAATGAATCCATTATCATATATTATTCAAAATGTCTCATAGCGCACAACTTCATCAAAAAGCAGCCTAAATTACTGTGTGTTCTCAAGAAAGAATATTAAATTAAAGAAACGGAAAAAAAAAATAGAGACATTAACAGATAATGATAAATAATTAGAAGTAGGCCTGAAAGAAAACCTTATTTTGAGATCTTGAAAACATATGGCTGCAGGCTTACTTTTTACAAATCAGGTTGATTAATACATAACTGTTCAATATCCAGAGCTTTACATTTCCATTATATTAAAGAATAAATATTTACACCATTTACTTTGACCAAAATCTGTGTGGTCTTAAAGTAGTTCATACATATAAAGACACTTACATTGCTACTATCTCTACTATCTTTTTTTCTCGTGTTATTCCCTGATGTCTTTCTGATTCTCTGCTTACTTACCTCTGCTCAGCTGCTACGATAGGTCAGGAAGGAGAGAGGCAAGAAAGAGAATGGATATGCTTTAGCTCAATCATCAAATATATGGAATTGCAAGAAATTCAGACCTCAGTCATGGAAACATTTGATCTTTTATTTAAATGTATTTCATAGGAGGAATAGTGCTGTGAAAGATTATGGGTTTATGCAAGCATTTCCATGATTACAGCCTATGGATTATGGATTAGAAATTTGCACGGTAGAGTCAATAGAATTGATTTATTTAATTCTTCTGAGATCTGAACTTGGAACTTGCTGAAGATGGAAAATATGTATAAACTTTCATATAGAAACAAGAATTTAAAAGGGTCAAATGCAGAGGATAAGCTTTACAAGCATACCTGTCTCTTCATGTTATCTACCTGTCTGTTCTGTATTGGGGGTGGAAGATAAGGGTTGAAGTGAGGGAGAGATGGTGCAGGGCTCTTTCTGGATCAGTAAAAAAGGCTTTGACAACAAATGGCTTAATAAGATAACTGTGTTAATTAGACAAAGTAAGAAGAGTAATATAGGTAGGAAGGAAACTTTATGACCCATGAGTAGCTGGGCACCCTGAATTTGTGCAACTCAAGATGGAGCCTGGATGGATTTTCCCATGGCACACTGTGCAGAGCAGATCCTGTCTGTGGAGAGAAGTTCTCCCTTTCAGTACTGTGAGCTATTCCAACATTTCATTACAAGAAAACAGCACTATTCCCAAGGGATTATGTAATGAGAACTCCTTGTTGCATGTGTAGGTAAAAGTGAGGCCAGGCAGGTGGTGAAATCACTGGTACCCAGTGAGTGCTGCCTGTGGGCTTCTCTGTTCCAGTGAACTTGCTGAGTTGATCCTGCAGCCAAGAACTTCGTACAGCACAAAACAGCCCTGAAACCCATGCTCTGCCTCTACGGCACAGCCCTCTGCCTGCTCAGGTAAACTGTTATGTGGATCACTAGCTCCTAAACATGGGATGCTGTCCTGGTCTGGATCTATACACTACCTAGGAGGAGCAGGCATAGTTTCTTTGAGAGCTCACTGTAAGCAAATCCTCATTCATTCATGTTTATTTTGATAGGTAAACTTGTGTTTTTAAGGCTGTAAAAGTATGCCTCCTAATGAGGGGCTGTTGTGTCACACAGTGTTTTCTGAGGAAAGGAAGACTAGATAGGTCGTGTGAAATAAATACCAATTCTCAAATGTAATCTAACATCTTGTAAAGTAATTTTAGATCAATAAACTTATCATCTAGCAAATAATAAAAAATAATTTTCCGACTATAATAGAGGTGTTTCTGTGTGTGCATTCTAAAAAGGATGTTTCCTGTTTCAGAAATAAACTACTGGTTGGAAGAAAGTAGTCCTTCTCCTATCTGCTAAGGGTTGCAGTGCACACACCCTCCCTTAGCTCCTCCAGGTTTGGATAACATGGTATATTTCACTGTACATCCTATCACAAGACCTTGGGCATAATACTGTTGTGTGACCTAGTGTGGTACTTTCTTGCAGATTAAAGTGGGGGAAAAAGGAAGCAAAATAGAATCTCTCCTCATGTTTTTTCCTTGAAAAATTAATGGGGTACCATAGCAATGAGACATCAGTTGCTCCTGTTGACATTGGCTCAGGTATTTGAGAAGATTTCTAACACCAAGCTTGCATGTGTGATCATATATATTTTTTATTTGCCTTATGAAAATTTTTCTATTTAAGATTAACTTTTTCTGTCTCACTGTGATATCAACTTGCTTCACTTTTTACAGATTAGTAATGCATATCTGTATATTAATGGTAGTTTACATCAAAGGCCAAGTTAAAACACAGACTTCTGTTTCAAGTGCAGTCTTACTGTCATGTCAGTGTGATTTCTGGTGGAGCTAATAAAAAGTGACCACTGTAAAACAGGTATCTTTGTTTCCGGGCATAAAAATTTACACTTCTGTAATCAATCCCTTGGTTGCCTCTCTCCGGTGCTTACACACTAACATTGTGCCTTAGTTTCTGGAAGTTGAGTTAATTTATTAAGTATTTCAGCAATAAACACATTAGAAAAATTTTGTTGCATTTTTAAAGTATAAGCCACAAATCCATAAAAGTGCTTTTCTACTTGAAGGAAATGGTAATGTCAGTTAAAATAATAAAAAAGAAGTAAGTTTGAATATGAAAACATAAGGCTGTCGTCCACATATGAGTAGTTTCAATTTTGGCCTGTCTGACATCTAAAAATGTTTTGGAATCAATTATTTTGTTGCTGCCTTAAAATAATTTGCAAAACATATGGGATAATGAGTATCATATTTTTTCTTCTTTCCTGCCTTTTCTATTTTTTTAAATTTTTTTTTTAATGTTAAATGGAAAGGACAGGGTACAACAACTATGTTTCTCTGTATTCTCTATTTTTCTTCTCTCTAAATAGACATCCTTAAGTCCTTCTGTGCAGTAACCAATGCTCCTAAATAATGTGAAACAGAATTTAAAAATTGAAGGAGTAGCACAGGTTGCCCTGAGAGGTGATAGGTGTTCCATCCCTGGAAACATTTGAGGTCAGGTGGGATGGGGTTCTGAGCAATCTTGTCTAGTTGAAGATGTCCCTGCTCATTCCAGTGGTGTTGGACTAGGTGGCCTTTAAAAGGTACCTTTCAGCCCAAACCATTCTGTGATTCTATGCAAAATTACAGCTGTTGCATTGTCACTGGTCTCTTTTAAGCTTCTAGGATGCAATTAGATCATCAAGCTATTCACAAGCTGTTTCACCCACATTCTAACCAGCAAATGCTACACCGGACTTACCACATCAAGACAGCACTACTCTCACAGACTTCAAGCTGGAGATCGTAAGAAAGGGTGGATTTTGGACACAGATGGGGCTGCAGACAGTGCTAAGCTAAAGCAAGAGGGCCATGGAGGCTGCAGACTTAGAGATTTGTGCTTCTGCCATATTCCTGTTATGGTATCAAGCACTGTTTACTTCCCAAATACCACTGGGGTTTAGGCAACACAATATGCAAATAATGAAGTGGGGGCTTGGTATGTGACATTTCCTCCGAAAAACAGGTTGTTTTTTTCTAACAAAGGGGGCTGGTGTTTTGATTTCCCATGATAGTCATGTAGGTTTCATCAATCTTGTTTTCCATTGTGCTGCATTGCCTGAGGCGACTCAATTGGTTTTCAGAGAGTCACTGGCAGCAGAGTGACACTTTCTGAGGTGTTGTTGGTTGCTGTGCTCATACAACATGGACACATGCATATCTCCTGATAGCTTTTTCTGAAGTACAGACCTCCTGCTTATCCTGGGTTGCCATCCAGTCCTTTTGCAATGGCTCCTCATCTGTATACATTTCACAAATAAAACATCCCCTTATGCATTGCCCTTTACATTTTCCAGTTTCAAAACACTCCCAGTGTGCTGAATTACTGTAGTAAACATGAATACAAAATACTGACATTCAAAATAATGTCGCTAATATCACAATTGCATTGAGAGTGATTGTATAGGAACATTTGCTGGTCAGACTTTGCATCAGTAAGCAGAGGATTGAACATGGAATTGCCTGTCATAAAGTCTTTTTCTTGGATACTTTGTAAATAACAATATGCAGCGCTACTGAAATCTAAGGAATTTATTTACCCCATTGTGGTGTCAAACAAGTACAGTGGAACAACTTTTCCTTATAAGGGAAACAGAAATAAAAAAACCCAAAAAAGTTAAAGTGGACTGAAGCCCTCTGGTTTAGTTAGTTCAGTCTGTTCTGGTTTTTTCTAGTCTCCTTCTTCCAAAGAAAAAACACTGAGAAAGAGTTGTAGGGAATGTATTCAGACCTGTCTGCTTTACACACCTGCTTTGCAACATTAGGTACTCAGGATCACTCTCTTGACTAAAGGAGTGTGGAGACATAAGTAGGCAAGGTAGGGAGCACCAGTGTCTCAGTCCTGATGCTTCCTTTTTGTCCACGTGTCTTTCAGTCTGCTTCTTTCTCTGCAACCAGCCATGCCTGTGGACTGGTGTGGAGGGCTGTGGAAGGAAAAGGCCATGGCTCTGCCAAATGAATTCTTTCTCCTGCATGTACATGTTCACAGCAGAGCAGCAGGACAGGGGCTGAACCACTCTCAGAGCCACGTTTCTCATGCAGGAAGCCCAAGTGCGCTTACTTGGAGCAAGAGGCACTTTCCCCCACTGTTTGTTCATGTCACAGTATTAGTGAAAATCTGTCCCTTGTGGTGAATCATTTCCCAAAGGAAGTGCAGGGATTTTTTTTTTCTTTGTATATCCTTTTAGTGGAGTTGATGAGAAAAAACAGAAGCTGGAATGTTATTTTCAATGGGAAAACAATAGGAGGGAGGTTAGGTAAATGAAAACGAGGAAGGATGGACTGAGCAAAGGGAAAACACAACACAAGGAAGAGGAGAAAGAAATAAAAGTAAGGAAATCTGTATCTTAAACAGCACTGAAACATCAAGGGAGCATTTAATTATATTGTATTTATCAGTCTCTGCATATTGGCACAGTCACTGTATTTCACTTCTGTCGTTGGTATTCAACAGCTTCCAAAAATATAAAAGTGACATCAGCTATTCTGTATCAGAAAGGAAAAGTAAAATAGGAAACAAACAGAACTGCATTATGAGGGAAATTATTTTATTCAGTGAGAGAATGAAGGGAAAAAGTGAAAAGAGCTTCACTGCTTTAATTTATGCCTTTTGACCTATATCCATCTAGAGCTTTGCCTCAACAGAAAGTTTCAAGGTGGTGAAAAAGGGGAATATTACTGCCCTCCATAGTCCAGAAATCATAGATCTGTTTCCTTTGATGGGGTGTTGAGGTACTATCGCCGTCCACCAGCTTTTGAGCGCACCATGGCGTGAAGGATTAGCCCTCGCCCGATGAGCCTCTCCGCAACCCGGGAAGCCAGAGAGGGACCGGACCGGCAGGGCCTCCCGACTGGGCAGTGGCAGCCGCGACAGTCAGGGGAATCCTCAGCCCTGAGGATGGCAGAGGTGCGCAGGGAGGAAGCGTAGACCGGGAGGCAGGAGACCGAGTATGGCTCGCAGAGGTGTTTATTCTCTCCAAGTCAGGGACCTGATCCCCCGATCTGAGGGATGCAGGGCTTTAAAAAGGGGGGAGGAACAGGGGGTGGAAACATCAGGGAACCAATTGGGTTATTACACGTGGTTGTCACTCAGAAAGGGATCCAATAAAGGGGAGTACAATGGGCGGAGTGGGTAAATTCAGCCAATGGGGGATTGAACTGGGGAGAATTTTCTGGAACTGGGAAGGCTCAGGGGAGGATTGGCATTTGGATTGACAGCGAAAGGGTGGGGAGCTCAGGGAGAAAAGGCGGGAGACCAAACCACTCAACAGAACAGGGGAAACAGGACCGAACCATAAACTTAATCAATGCACCGCAACAAGGTACATTTTAGAAATAATGTTCAATATATTATTTTTTGTATATACTTCAGAATTCTGAAAGATAAACTTTATATAGAGACCATTGTCATAAATTTGTTCACTTGTCTTATTCAGCCTCAGGTATTCCTGTAGTTTCCAATCTGATCTGAACAGTTAAGAAAAACTTGAGAAAAAAGCATTCAAGTTTTATTTACTTCTGGAGTCACTGGGGGGTAAAAAAATTTGTCTTTATTTTTAAGGTTAACAAATGTAATTCATAAAATGCTTACAGCAGTATTTTACCCACAGTTTTTAGAGGGGTTGATCTGTCAGAGAGGCAACTGTTAAATGGAAAAATAATAAGGTCAAGAATGAAGCCGTTTTATTTGTAACATGATAGCATTTGAAATTTTTTTATGCTAAAACATGATTCTAACCAGAAATGGCATTTATTAATAGCCCAAAGGCCAAAATTGGCCAGTATCTCGTTGTGTTTCATAGACATCTGGAGTGGTCACAGCAAAGAAGAGGCTCAACTGAGGAACCCTGAGGTTGTTTACTAGCAACATTGGCAGAGCAATGGTCAGAGAGCCAGTTCTTTATAGGAACACCCCTATTAGAGACATATTTCAGTGTATTGCTGTGGATGTATAAACTCATAGCTGGAGTGGCTGGAGGGGTCATTGTGATCATCTGTTCTGGACCTCTTCGGGGCTTATTTCTGTTTTATGATGAGTGTTTACCATAAAACACATAAACAGTCTTGGGAGGACATGGTAAGGGTAGAAATCACTGGGCTTTAGAGAATACATCTGCATGATGTGCAGCACAAACACAAGCCCTTTCTAGCTGTGTGACCAGCATCCTGCCACTGTTAGTGCTGCAAAGCTACACTGATGCACAGATGTGTGATTAACAAAAAAAAAACACCAAACCCCACTCTTTAAAAATAAGTTTTTCCTGTTTGTTTTGTTTTTTCACATCTTCATCTCCCAGGCTCTTATTGTTGGAGTCCTGTCCTATTAATCACTCATTCTAATCCACAATGTGGTTTTTGCTTTGGGTAAAATTATTTTTCCTCGCAGCCTAATATTGATTGACAGCTTTCTCATCTTTAAAGACTCCAAGTGCTATAACCATTTTTGCTTTGTACAGTCACATGCTGTGCTGTAAATATGCCATGCACAAAATGTTAATTTATGTAACTGCTTTACCAGATATTTCTTTGCTCTGCGTAAGTGACTTAAGCAAAATACATTATATTAAGTATTAAATCTATATTAATATTTTGGCAGTGCACTTTGGAGCTTACTGCATTTTTAGAGATATTTGTCTTTAAAAAGTGAAAATTCTACCCCTGTATTAAAACACTCAGTGTTTCAAGACTGGCTCCAAAGGCATGAATTATGTATCATATATTCCCTGTGCCAGATTAGAAAAGAATGTTTTTCATCTCATTTGAGCGGTTATAACTGGAGAACTAAATGAATCCAAAATTTAACTTTTAATTTTGTTTAAAAAATGCAGCCATTAGTTTTCGAGGCTGAAGGAAATATACAGTGATATTTCTCCCAGTTAACTATTCCAAATTCAAACAGTTGTGACCTACAGGAGTTCCTGAGCCTTTTAACTATAGGTCAGATTTTTTTTTCCCATGATTTTGTCCAGCTGATCTTTATGCATTTATGGTTTTGATGGCCAGAACATACTGGATTAAGAAATTCTACAGTTTAACATTTGCAGTATGCAAATTTACCGCCTTTTTATTTTTAAATGCTTTTAGTAGTAATACATCTTAACACTCCCTCAAATTACAATAATAAAACAAGATTTTGGGAGAAGAAAAACTGTCACAGAAATGTTAAAGGACAACTAAAAGACATGTATTTTATTGTTGAGGTTTTTAAAAGGGGCTCTCAGTTTTTTCCCTTTTTCTCTTAAAGAATTTTTCCCCATACATGTTGCTAGGAAACAAATTGCTGAGTACTTAACAGAGACAAAAGACCTGGCCACAGGGACAGGTCCAGGTGGCTGATCTCTTTTACCTGGGACGTTATCGTGGGAAGGGAGAGACCACGAGATTTTGAACTGAATAAAAGAAGGGAGATAGGAGCCCTCGGGCCTCTTGCTTTTTCTGGCGTTGGAGCGGAGAGTGGCTGCTTTCGTGGTGCAGAGAATCCATCGCTTTGCGCTCTTGCTATTGGGGAAGCCCGGGACTCCAAGCCTGCCTTTCCCTGCCCCGGTGGGAGCCGGGTGGCCCCTCCGCTGCTGCTCTGCCACTGCTTCGCTGCCCTGCACCACACCCCCTGCCTGCCGAGACCTCCCGGGGCTCCCGCTGCAGCTCCAGAGCTTCATACATCTCGCCTGCCGCCCGGGATTGTTCATCCCTGCTGTTCCAGCCTGCTGTTCCCGATCGGCTGCCTCAGGGAGGTTTGTGAAGCTTTTCCCTTCCATCCCTTCCCGGCCTAGCCCAGCTGCCATCGCCGCGTGATCTCCGAGCTTGCTCCGGAGCGCCCCCTGCTGGCGCGGAAGAACAATTGCACCTGCCCTGCTCCCCGGGAGCCACCAGTGCCCCTGCCGGCCGTGAGCGGAACTGCACCGAAGGGAAAGTGCCTGACAGCTGAGAGAGGCTGGCTCTGGGTTCTGGTTCTGTTTGGGGTTATTGCCATAGTTATTGTTGGTTGTTTGCCTTGTTTTACATATATATATATATTAGTAAAGAGCTGTTATTCCTATTCCTCATATCATTGCCTGAAAGCCCTTAATTTCGAAATTATAATAATTCGGAGGGAAGGGGGTTGCATTCTCCATTCCAGGGGAGGCTCTTGCCTTCCTTAACAGACACCTGTCTCCTCAAACCGAGACATTTATTTAGCTGCTATTAGTGGAGAATTGTCACTGAGACAGCTTTTGTCAAAGCAGTGTCCAACTTTTAAATATTGTATAGTGAACTGCTTGAATAATAGATTGAAGACTGCTTTGAGCATATTATAGTGAGAGTATTTCCTGTATATATGACATGCCGCATAATCATTCCTCAATCTCTGTTTTTCCTCCCCTTGAAAAAATTAAATAGAAAGCTTATTTCTAAACGGCTTATCACTGTATTGTGAGAGAAATGTGGTCAGATGTGGCTGTCAAAAATTCCTTTAGTGTGATTTTCATCAGGCCGTGTTGATTTCAACTCCTTACACATTTAAAACATTTAAAAATACTTACATTTAAATATACTTAGGCTTCATTTCCTCTTCTGAAAGATGTGTTCCTACTACCTTGTTATTAGACTTTTTATTTATGAAAAATTATATCAGAATACTTATTATTTTAAACAGAATAGTGAAAATAGCCATTGAATATTTTTATTTTGTACCTACATACTTCAACTATGATTTTGTACTGTACTGTAGCAATATGTCATTGCGTACAGTGGATCTTTTTTGATTTTCAAAGCACTAAAAAGAGTCTGCTATAATAATTTTACTCTTGTGATATACTTCCTGGTTTTCTTGTGTGTTGGAATAATCCATTATTGTTTTTTATATTATCTCTTTTAGCTGCTAGTTTGATGCACCACTTCTCCCCTTTTAGATTTCATTCTCAAAAGAACAAGTTCCTTGAATTGACATATACTTTGGAAGATGGAAAAGGAAATAATTTGTTTCTGTTGTTTTAATGTTCATTAAAGTCAGTGGCATGTTTTTTGGGGAACTGGATTTTTGGTTTTGAATCTCACAGTTGACAGTATCATGGTATACTGCTATCTAGCAATACAAATTTATTTAGTGTAAAACACTGTTATAGTTAGTTTTCTTTCTTGCTTTTTGTTTTACTTGTATACATTAATTCTGCTATGAGGTTATTGCAGTTTGAAATTGAAACAGTTCACTAAATATATTGCCATAGATCTAAAAAAAAAAGTTGCTTACACAGAAATAAAAATAACTTGGTTTATCCTTTGATAATTATATCATATAATTTCCTCAAGTGGTAGCACTTATTTTGCTAGGGCAGAAATCAAGAAAGGAATTTAAATGTCAAAAATTACAGAGAGAATGTAGGTCACACATCACAACAACTGCTCGTTTCCATGTCCTTGCTCACACCTGAATCTACAAAGAAGGAAAAACATACTGTCTGCTCTGAAAATAGCAGTTTAAAAACTGAAATGAGAATAGACAGAAACCAATGTTTTTCAACACTGTAATTATGGTAACGCATGGACATCACACTAATAGCAACAAAATTTGTTGGTAGGCTCAATATTTGGAACAGCTGTGCACAGAGCACTGGACTTTACGTGCTTGCCATGTCTCTGTGTCTATGAAAATTGCAGCCCATACATATTCCTTTAACTAAGGAATCAATAAAACTGTCCTGAATATATTACAAAGTTTTCAGAAAAAAAATGGGGGGATGTCTTCAACCTATAAATTGATACAAGTTTCACCACCCACTTTCTGAGGCTCTCTTAATATTCCTACAGACCCATCTACTCCTAAATCTAGTTAGTACCTATCGACTGGTAGTCCTTATTTTGCAATGTGATCCTACCTGAAAATCCTGTACTAAGGATGTACTTTGGATTAATTGTATTGTGTGTGGATGACAGCCATGTGGTGAAACTCTTACCAAAAAGCAGTAAAAATAAAACTCCTTAACACCAATGTAGCATTGCAAAGCAGGCATTCTTTATTTGGCTGGATGCATGAGGGGGTATCTCTTCTGAAAATTGTGCATGCTGTTTATAGACAAAGCCCCTCTTTATATACTGTATTTTGCATACATACCCATTGATTTTTCTGGAATAAACATATGTACGATGATAATTTCCCCAAAATCATTAACATGTGTTTTCTCCCCTCTGCTCATGTTCTTCTATCCTGGGGATCTCTCTGGTGGTCCCTGGTGGTCACCAACCCCGAAGTCATCCCTGACTGCACGGTGAACTGGCAAAAGTTGGCACAACTGGGCTGGTTGCTTTCATGTTCTCCTTCCCACAGAATGAACATTCTGTGGTTCCACAGGCCAGTGGTTCTTGAAGAATAAGCATTGTGTTAACCTACCAGGTGCAAACAATTTTTCATCTGGCAATAAAACTCTTCTAAGACATGCATGTGATTATCCCAAATGAGGCTGAAATGAGACTATATTCAATATAAACCAGTCACAGTCTTGCAAAATGACTGGCTGTTCAATAGTTAAAGTAATATAGTTTCAGTAATGTTGCACACTTTTTAAGCATAGTTCTATATGTTAATATTCTTCAGAGGACAGAAGTATTTCCTGTTATTCACCTGATACTGTCATCAGCCTTTGACTTCTAAGCAGTTCTGAAATAGGAAGGAGGAACAAGGCAAATAGCTGGACATTTTAAATCTCATTTACCTTATGATAATAATGACATTTATTTCCAAAACAAAATTACTTAGCATACAGGGGCAACAGGGATTACAGTTCTGCTAGGGTGTTAGCACTCAGCATAAATCCCAAAGTACAATAACTAAATGCATTTCTATTTCTAGTTCCTGTCTATACAAATACTGCTTATATCATGACACAGACAGTATTAAAACAGCAAACCCTCTGGGCTAAGGAGCCAGGTTTAAATTTGGGATATTTATCCTTGAAAAAGTAATACCCAGTTAAGTGTGTTCCACTCCAGGGACAGTAAATTCTTAAACACCAGTCAGTCAGTCACTAAAGAGATCAAATATATCCAAAAAAGGTTTTAATTCCTATGCAGAGGAGCTTCAGTACCATTTTTTACCTTAGAACATCATGATAGTATGAAGAGCTGGTTACAAGATATCATTCCCCTCCCATTAAACTTGGTGTGACAGAATTTACGGGTTTTTAGAGCTTTTAAGTTCCCTCAAGGGAAAATATTTTTTATTCACTGTGAATGCAAAGGAATCCTTAATGCTTTTGTAGAACTTATCTGATCCAAAAATATTACATGCATAAAAAGTCAAGCTTGAAAGGAAACTATTTAACTATAGAAAGATTTGGCATCTCTGAAAGAGCTTTCCGTACTTAGGGTCAGAAAACATACAGTGTACAGATAAAATAGGCCTCATCCTAAAATGTCTGCTCCAAGTGCATATTCTGAGTTTTGATGAGTTCAAAGCCTGCTGGGCTAGCTTTCTGAATTATAGGGAGATTAAAAGTTTCATTATAGGCTGATGATTCTGCTTCTCTGCTTCCACAGAGTTCAGCAAATCAGCAGAACTGTGCATGAGCTCCAGTCCAGCAGAGCCCCTGATCACTCAATGCAATGTTCAGCTGCTCAGCAAGACCCTTCTCACTGCAATGTTGCCACATTCCCAGATTTCGCAGGGTGGGAGTGCTACAGAATTAGATCCTTTCAGTGTGATTATCTCTTTCATCTGTCTCAATAATGACAGAGGACATTTTGCCTGAACATTTTTAGG
Source organism: Daphoenositta chrysoptera (assembly GCA_013397915.1). NCBI lineage: Eukaryota > Metazoa > Chordata > Aves > Passeriformes > Daphoenositta > Daphoenositta chrysoptera. The sequence goes on along the minus strand of VZRO01007696.1, from coordinate 47,909 downwards.
TAAAGGAAGCATGGATATTTATATTTTGGTTGGATTGTAACAAAAGTGTAGCCTGTTTTTATTTTCTGCACAATAGGCCAATCCTAGCTTTAAAATAAAATATGTAAATATAACCAATTGTCTACATAAAAGAGATTGATCAGTATCATCATTATATGAAGTTTTTTAATGTGTTTTGTGATTCAGGAATGAGAAATTATATTGCCACTGCTAGGACCTGTGAAAGCTTTCTTTATATGTATTTTGTTTTGTTTTATATATTGGAAAGAGAAAGTATGTGTTGACAAAAATATATAAAAGGAAAACCACTTCTTTTTAGTTAAATAGCAAATTGAAGGTATAGGGGAACTAAATGGCTCCAAATGGTCTAAAAATCTTTTCATTACTAACCATTGGTATGAATCAAGGACTGCAAGGTCAGACTAACAAGCAGTGGAAGTCTAACTTGGGGTGTCTGATGAGATGCTCCATTTCTCCCTGCCCTGCAGACAGCTCAGTTTCTCAACAGTCAGAACTTAAAACACCATTGCTCAAATCACAAAATTTTAAAGGAACCATAATCACTCCCATGGTTTAAAAGATTTAGTTGTCAGGTATTTGTGCCACTGGTAAAGGACAGGCAGACGACAGCAGGACCTTTATAAAGTCTTAATCTGAGAGGCCCCTGATTACAAGTCAAGGTCCAGAGTGACAGGTTTATACAGTGGTTGTTCAGTAGCATAAATAAATTAACAGAATAGAGTATCTTTTCTTGTCAATTGTAACTGTGATATGTGGTGTGCTACTAGGAGCCCTAAACCAATGGAAAGCTGTAGGAAAAAAGGCAGGTTTAGAAAAAGGACAGCCTAAATGCCTGCCACTTTTATTACTGGTCTCTTGGGAAAGCTAGAACACAAGCCAGGAGTTAATGAAATGTATGTATGATGCTTCTCATACTGTAGTATTTATAAAGTTTTTGGCAGACCTGAAGCTGTTGGTGAACTGTGGGAAGGTCCCTTAAGATGGAAAATTATGGTTCATTTGTTCATTACTTATGTAAGCCAGCAACTCTGAGTTTTTGTGGGTTGAGCTAGATGCCACAAGTTATTAAGTCTTTTCTTTGATGTCATAATTGTTTTCTTGGTAGGAAATGTAATAGTTCAGCAAAATTATTGCTGTGGATGGAAAGAACAAAATCATAACATTCTAATCTGCATCTCTTTAATGCTAGTAAGATAGTTTAAACTTATAATAACTTTCAATTTGCCATTGAGTATAATGGCAAAAATCATTATAAAAACTGATATCCTTTTCAAAGATGATCTGATAGGATTGGCTAGGTAGATGACTACAGACAAAAGTGTGAAGGCATGCAAGTCTCCAAATAGGCCCTAGCAACACAGCGAGAAATATGCAATTCACAGACTCATAGAATCATAGAATGGCTTGGGTTGGAGGGAACCCCAAAGCTTATCCCATTCCACAGACAAGAACACCTTCCACTGCCCCAGGTTGCTCAGAGCCTCGTCCAACCTGGCCTTGAACACCTCCAGGGATGGGGAGCGTCTCTGGGCAGCCTTTGCCAGTGTCTCACCATGCTCACAGTCAAGAATTGCTTCCTAATACCAAAGGTCAACTTCCTCTTACAGGAAACAGGATTTAAAGCTCATTGAAGTAATTTTGTTCATTTAAATATAATGAGAAGCAGAACTGTAAGGACAGTTATTTAGAGATTTATATTTTGATGAATGAAAACTGTTGCTATTTTTAATGCTTTGCTAAATTATGCTTAGGAAATTCATTACTAAGGAATTTACCAATAGCATTCTAGTTTATTTTTCAGCTAGCACATCATAATATAAAGTTTAACACCTATAAATTCACATTTTTAACACTATCACAAAAGTGGGTTAGCAATTTGAGAGAGAAATATAATTTGTCTTTCTAATATTTGTCTTACAAAAATTTTAAAAACCTGCAAATGAGCAACGTAATCAACTCATATTTTCAAAAATCTATAGAATATATTAAGATCTTTCTAGAAACAACTGATTTGTGGGATATACCTAATGATATTTATGTGCCAAGGCTTAAAAATTTAAATATAATATATACTCAAGATTCTCAAATTCTTTGATACTTGAGGAAAATACATCACAAACCCCTCAAAATCTGGTTATACTTGCCTATACTGCTGTACTTTAATACATTTTTCAATATGTGAACTGGGCAATTAAATGGAAGCAAAGGTTGAAAGTTCTCTTTCATTTTACCTAATTATGTAACAGAGTGGATGACAAAATTAACATAAGTACTGCCATCTGCAAATCACACCACTTGGTTTCAGTCCCTTTTTCAATGATCAGTTTTCCTAGGGCATTTTTGTTTCTTCCATGAAAAAAACAGAGCAGCGCTTGGGGTATTTATTTTTCCCACTGCAGAAGTAGCAAATGACTTGTTGGAATACATTTATTGTTTCCATTGCTTAAATCACCAGAGATCACATGCAAATACCCATTCTTTCTGTCCAAGTCACTAACTGATTCCAGTGTTTCGTCAGCTGAAACAGGAATTACTATTTTGATGTAAATTCTTAAATATGTGTTTTATTCTGCCAAGATACAGGAGATTGGAAGACACCACTACTTTATCTGAGGTGACAGTCAAAGAATACTCATGGAGACTGTTAGGAATTTGATGCCTGTTACTGCAGAAAGGAAGATGAAAACAAGCGCTGGACTTGACTGATGTAGTTTGAGGGACACCATTTGTCACTGGAATTCACAGGTCTAGCTTGCCTCTTTAGTTTATCCTCATAAAAAATTTCATTAGGATTGTATTTCACTGTTGCTAGCAGGGAGAAGACACACATTGTGTCTACAAAAAGCCATGTTGGTGAAGAAGATTGCTGCCCATCAGCCTCTCCCTGTTTGCTTGGGTCCCATCTGTCAGAATCGCTGAGGAACTACTTGTGTGTTCATCACACAAGTGTTTGGAAAGAGGTGACACAGGGCTAAGGGCAAGGCAGTATTTGAGTTCTGGGAAAAACAGTCACACTGCAGCCTTCGTGTTGCAACCACTTCTGGGGACACCCTCAGCTTAGGTCTTTTCTAAAAACACAGAAACAGCATGGATTGAGTTCAGCTTAAGCTGAACTCTTTCTGGAAAGATGATGTGCCTGAATTACATTGTTATTAAAAAGCTACAAATAAGTGGCACCTGAATTTAAAGGATTAACTTGAGCATGTAACTGCAAATTAAAAAAAAACTAAGGCACAAACTGAGGCACAGTGTGTTCCACAGGCTGAAAAAAATGTGAAAAGTGAAGTAAACTCATGTGGGGGGACACAAAGAAATTTATAATTCAGCAATTTAACTAAGGGGAAAGGAAATAAAGGAGGAACAGAGCAGGCTGGAGCTTTTATCTCTCTCTTTTACTTCTTTCTTCACAGAAAGGCAATTCAAACTTATTTATGATTGTTGCCTGAACAAAACATAACTTTAGCTAGGAGTCAAAGAGCTGGCAAGAAAACGGGAGAAAGAGCCTTGAAAGAATACCGAACAAGTTTTGTGTATTCCAGTCAGCACTCTGTAAACCCCAGCAATTATTTTCAAGATCTCTTCAAAGAAAAAGAAAGAGCAGAAGAAAGTCCACTGTGTTATTTATCTTTTAAAAAGGCATGTGTAAGGGACAACCTGAAGAGTTGCAGAGCACTCCCACTCGATACTGATTCCTGGGAAGATACAGGGAAAAATTGTATGTGACTGTTTCAAAGTATTTGGATAATAAAGCAGTAAGACAGAGCCTGCATGGTTTTATCTAGAGCAAATTATGTCAAATCATTTGAATTTCATTCCTGACAGAGGGACAGTCATAGTAGACAAAGTAAGAAACAGCTGTTATATCCATGGCCTTTTATAAAATCTTTGCTGCTGCTGCCTTTGAAAATTTGTAAAGCAAACTAGTGAAATATGTTCTAAATTAAATTACTGGTACATTCATGTACCACTGGCTGAAAAGCTGCTCTCAGAAATTAGCAAGTAATGAGGTGCTCTAAGAGAGAGGAAGAATTTCAGGCTGGGTTGACAGGTTACTGTCCTAAATCCTTTGTGTAACAGTATTTCCATTCATAGCTGAATATGTACTAGTGCAGTTTCCAGGTAACACCATGACAGGAGATTTTGCAGTCACTCTGCGGGGCAGTGTTAGAATTTAGAGTTGAAACATTATTTTGCACAGAAAAGTGAATGTAATTTTTTATTATTTAGTTCAAACTTCAGACTGAAAACCACCAAAACTCTCTGCCAGTAATAAGGAAGTTGTTCAGAAAGCTCTGATTTAAATAAATTAACAACGACTATTGTCATTTGCATGAATGCCCTGTGCAAAGGAAAATTCAGTCTTTACAAGGTGGCATCAAAAGGAGCGGAGTCAGGACCTCGTAGACTTGATTTGCTGCTGTTAAAATATCCAGGGATTTTGCAAGATTTGATTTGCTTTTCCCAATGAAAGTTTTATGGTCAGCCAATTAATTTTTTTTCTAGGCTACTACAGCTTTTGCAGAAACACACACTGGATATGTAGGTAGTCCAGAAACAATGACAGAAAAACAAAAGATCCGATATTAAGTTCTGTGGGGTTTTTTGGGGAGTTTTCTTGTGGGTTTTGTTTTGGGTTTTGCTTTTTGTTCTTTCCTTTTTAGCTTTCTTCTTCAGTTTTCGAGGTTGTACTGTTGGCATATTAGCATGCCTTTAAGCTTACATGCCTTCTCAGTGTACTGCTTTGAGGGTGTATTTCGTTTTTCCAATATTCTCACCTTTTCTTTTCCTTTGACCTATTTTCATTTTATTTAAATATAAAGTATATTATAATACCTTATGACTGAGTCAGAAAAAAGCACTCAAAAAATCTTTAAAAGGTGACTGAACTATCCTATCCTATCCTACTAATCCTAAACTGAGTGTCATGGGGACACGGGCCCCAAGTATTCTGAGAAATGACATTTTGAATGTTTATTTGCTGTTTACAGTCCCAAGACTCACACTCCATGTGAGCAGACCTGAAAATTTTAGTAGCCCTGGGGAGGATTGAGTAGGTCTATTGTGCAATCAGCAGAAAGGAAACTAAACCCAGGTCTGCACAAAGATCCTTTTTTTCAGTGTGACTATCCTGGCACGTATTCCAAAGAGAAAGCACTCCTCTCTGGAGCCAGACATCACAGATCTTCCTCATGTGACCAACATCAAAATAGTCTCAGTTTATTTGTGTCTCTTAACCAGGCTGGTTTGTCTGGGTGGAAGAAGGAGCTACACAGCTCGAGTCAGACACAAGGGGAAAGATGAGCCACTTACAGAGCCGCAAGGCATAGTCCCAGGTGGGCCAACGTCCACACTGAGCAGAATCACAGTCCTGTAGAAACACAGGAATCTAGATCAGAGCAGGCCTCTCGAGTCAAACTTTTTTCCCAGCTCTTCCCTTCCTCACTCTCTGCCCCAAAAATGCCATTTAAAATAAAATGAAAGAGCTGTCGCCAGGCAACCTCTCACCATATCTTGAAGTCAATTTTTTATGTGGATGCTAGATGCTGAAGTCTGTATGGATGTATGAGGCACAAGATAATTATTGAATTGCTAACGAGAAAAGAATAATCACACCTTTCTTAATTACATATGCACTAGATAGAGATCAGGCTTGTTAATCTTTAACTACCTTTCCAATCAGCTTTTTCATTAATCTTCATAGAATGTGAATTTAAAGTGTAACAAATCCCTCTAAATTTATTCGCCCTGATGGGGTTAATCTGAGGATACTCAAAGAGCTGGCTGATGTCATTGTGAGGCCTCTCTCGATTTTTGAATGGTCTTGGGAATCTGGAGAGATCTCCATTGCCTAGGAGCTGGAAAAGAATGTCCCAATTTTCAAGAAGGGCAAGAAGGATGACCCTGGAGACTACAGGCCTGTCAGTCTCACTTCAGTGCCTGGTAAAATTATGGAGAATATTATTGAATATATGAGAGGCAGTGAAAAACACCTACAGGACAATGCAGCGAATTGGTCACAGCCAGCACAGCTTTCTGAGGACGAAAGTCTTGCTTGTCAAATCTAATTCTTTTGCAACAAGGTAGCCCACCTATGGGATCAAGGGAAGCCAACTGATGTAGTATTTTGGATTTAAGTAAAGTATTTGATCCTGTCTCCCTAGGATCCTTCTGCACAAAATGTCCAGCACACAGCTGGATAAACACATCATGTGATGGGTGAGCAACATTATAGTGATTGGGGTGACATCACACTGGTGACCTGTCACTAATGGGGTTCTGCAGGGCTCCATTCTTGGCTCTTCAACGTCTTCATAAGTGACCTGCACACAGGACTGGAAGGGATATTCAGCAAATTTGCAGATGATACAAAACTGGGAGGAGCTGTTGACTCCCTCAAAGGCAGGGAGGCCCTGCAGAGAGACCTTGATGAATTGGAGAGCTGGGCAATCACCAACCATATGGAGTTCAAGAAGGGAAAGTGCTGGACTATGCACCTGGCATGGGGCAGCCCTGGATGTATGGAGAGATTGGGGAATGAGAGGCTGGAGAGCAGCACCACGGAAAGGGATCTGGAGGTCCTGATTGACAGCAAGTTGAATGTGAGTCAGCAGTGCCCTGTTGCCAGGAGGGACATCCCTGTTCTGTGGGACACCAGGCCCAGCATTGCCAGCCAGGCAGGGGAGGGGATTGTCC
>VZRO01007696.1:0-41186 GCA_013397915.1 Daphoenositta chrysoptera | reverse complement strand
CACCTCTAGTGCTGGGGGCAGTTTGGGGCACCATAACATAAGAAAGACATTCAGCTATAGAAGACGTCCAGAGGAGGCCACGACAATGGTGAAGGGCCTTGAGGGGAAGCCATAGGAGGAGTGGCTGAGGGCACTTGGTCTGTTCAGCCTGGAGGAGACTGAGAGGATACCTCACAGGGGTCTGCAACTTCCTCATGAGGGGAAGATGAGGGGCAGGCACTGGTCTCTTCTCTGTGGTGCCCAGTGACAGGACGCAAGGGAATGGCCTGAAGTTGTGTTGGGGAGGTTTATATTGGATATCAGGAAAAGGTTTTTCACCCAGAGGGTGTTTGGGCACTGGAACAGGCTCCCCAGGGAACAGGTAACAGCACCTGAGTTCAAGAAGTGTTTAGATAATGCTCTCAGGCCTGGGGTGTCATTCTTGAGACCGCCCCGTGCAGGACCAGGAGCTGGACTTGATGATCCTGGGTCTCTTCAAACTCTGGATATTCTATGATTCTATAAATGAAATAAACTATGCACCAGTCCTCAAGTCAAAGGTGTGCCCATCAATGCTGGTAAACTGGTAACAACAGATTAAAAGAAGGCTGAGAAGGCTTTTTTTGCCTCATTCACTGGCAACCTCTATTCCCATACCTCTTGAGTGAATGGACAGCACGACAAAGTATGGGGGAGCAAAGTATCTCCCACTGTTAGAAAAGACCAGTTCAGGTTCAGGACCACCTGAGGAACCTGAATGTATTTAAGTCTCTGGGACCCAGTCGGATTCATCCCAGTGTCCCAAGGGAATTGGCTGGTAGTTGCCAAGCCACTCTCCATGATATTTGAAAAGTCATGACAATCAAGTGAAATCCCAGGTGACTGGAAAGGGAAAATATTGTACCCATCTTAAAAAAAGCGTAGGAAGGAGGACCCTGGGAACTCTGATCTGTCAGCCTCACCTCTGTGCCTGGGAAGATCAAGAACAGGTCCTCCTAGAAACTCTGCTAAGGCTCATGGAGGACAAGGAGGTGATTCCAGACACCCAGCACAGCTGCACCAAGGGCAAGTCCTGCCTGACCAACCTTGTGGTCTTCTATGATGGAATGATTCCATCAGTGGAAAAGGGAAGAGTTATGGATGTCGTTTGTCTGAACTTATGTAAAGCCTTTGACACAGTTCCCCACAACATCCTTCTCTCTAAATTGGAGAGACATGGATTGGATGGATGGACGATGGATATTGTCCTTATCAATGGATAAGGAATTGGTTGGATGGTCACATCCAAGCATTGTGGTCAGCAGCTCAGAGTGCTGATGGACATCAGTGACAAGTAGTGCCTCTCAAGGGTCTGTATTGGGACCAGTACTGTTTAATATCTTCATTAATGACACAGATGAAGGGATTGAGTGCACCTTCAGCAAGTTATCAGATGACACCAAGCTGAGAGTGCAACTGACACTCCTGAAGGACAGGATGCCACCCAGAGGGCCGTGGACAAGCTCGAGAAGTGGCCCATGTAAATCCCATGAGATTTAACAAGGTCAAGTGCTGGTGCCAACCCAGGCTGGGGATGAACAGATCGAGAGCAGCCCTGCCCAGAGGACTTGGGGGTGCTGGGGGTGAGAGCTGGACATGAGCCGGCCATGGGCTCATGAGTGTGGCTTTCTTGGCAAGAAAGCCAAGAAAGCCACACTCCAAGAAAGCCAAGTGTGTCCTGGGCTGCATCCAAAGCCCTGTGGGCAGCAGGGGAGGGAGGGGATTTTGCCCCTCTGCCCTGCTCTGGTGAGAGCCCTCCTGCAGAGCTGCCTCCAGCTCTGGGGTCCCAGCACAGGAAGGACATGGACTTGTTTTAACCAGTCCAGAGGAGGGACAGCAAGGTGATCAGAGGCAGGGAGAACCTCTGCTGTGAGGAAAGGCTGAAAGAACGAGGATTGTTCAGCCTGGAGAAGGCTTTGAGGTGACCTGATTGTGGCCTTCCAGTACCTGAAGGGAGTTGGAAAGATCCAAATATTATTAAGGTTCCTTGGAAATTCCTCTGCCCAAATTAAGGTGCAAATGAGACCATATGCCAGTGACAATAGTATAGGTTTTATTTGATAGTAAATATAAGAGAGAGACAAAGATATAAAAAGAGAGAGAGAGAAGTAGAAAATAAGTTTGGGGGACAGAAAGAGAGAGACAGGGACAGAATAAGGAAAATATCACCACTCCGTGGATCCCAGCAATGCTCCGTCGGTCCTCTCCAGCTGGTCTTCTTGGTGGTGAAGGTCCCCCCAAAAGGCACAGAATCCAATGGNTGTAAACCTGACTTCGGTGAGCTGTGCTCCTTCCCCCCACCCCAGACTTGGCTGGGATGGTAGCTGGAAGCCTATTATGGATGCATGCCTTTCTCTCAGCCTGAGGTGATGGAACAATGGGTTTCTCTTCATCTAATCAGCAGTTACAGTCTACAGTCCAAAGTTCTTTAAGGAGGTTTCTGTGGCTGTAGCTTCTTTAAAACTTTATCTCAATGTTTGAGGCATGAACTATTTTCAGTTTCTGACAGGAGTGCACAAGAAAGATGGAGAGGGATTATTTAGAAGAACATGGAGTGGCAGGACAAAGGGGAATGGCTTCAAACTGAAGGAAGGTAGGTTTATTTCAGATATCAAGAAGAAATTCTTTTCTGTGAGGATGGAAAGGCACAGGTTGCCCACAGCAGCTGTGAATGCCCCACCCCTGGAAACATTCAACGCCAAGGTTGGATGGGGCTTTGAGCAACCTGGTCTAGTGAAATATACCTCCTTCCATGGTTGGGTGTTTCCATAAGGACACCAGATGATCTTTAAGGTCCCTTCCAACCCAACCATTCTATGATTCTTTTAGATCAGGTAACCATCCTTCTGAATAATTAGAAAAAGAGAACAGCATTATAACTGAGATTCTTCACTGCAATGTTCAGTTCTCTTGCTGCCTAACCATTGATTCATCAGTACATAAATAAGTATAAAAATATTTTCCTTGAAATGCCTTTTAAGTCAAATAGTTACTATAGTCTGGATTTATTCCAATCAAAATTTTGTATTTTAGCTCAATAGTCTGTTGTAACAGAGCTCTCTGCTTTCAGATGGAAATAGCAACTAAACCATGTAATTTCATTTTAATCTTAATAATGAGAAGAGGAGAGAAATAAGAATAGGGAAGTCTAATTGATCACCTAGGGAAAAGGAGACTTTACTTAATTTCCTTTTTCCTAATTAAATAATATAATAATGAATGAGTTAAACATGCATATAGTGGAGATGGCCGTATCATCAGTGCAATGTCAGTACAAAGTTATTGTTTTCCTTCAGTTTTAATTGCAAATTTGTAATGAGCACAGGAAACATTTATTAAAAACCATACTCAACTTATCAGATTTTAAATAGCATGTTTGTATGTATTATTTCATTTTGCATTTAGATTTTGTTTTTGCAAGTGAAAACTGATAACAACTATTATGAAAAAGAGATCATTTAAGCAATTCTTCAAATTAAAAGTACAATATCTATGGAGTGTCATTCTGAGAATGCTACAGTGGTTACATGCATGGATATTCCATTCTATTAATATTCCTATTTTGGAAGCAGAAATGGGAAAAATAAAACATTAGAAATATCATTGCATTGCCATAAACCATCTACTGTTGTCACTGGTATTCTTGTTGGCTATGCCAGAAGCATGGGTTCTGCTGCTGAGCGCCACACTTTTAGTACTGGCCCCTACACTGATTAGACCTCCATAAGCTGATTTGTCAGACCGACATTTGTCACCGACTTGTCAGAAACCACCACAGCAAAAGGAGGGTGGTTTTGGTTGTTGGTTGTTTCATTGTTTTGGTGTTGCTGTGTTGCATCACTATGAAGGGTCTGGCAAGTACCAGAGGAGATAAAAAGGCACGGGCGAAACCATTTGGCAGGTGGGTAGAAAAGAAAGGGAGATGGGTGTCAGAGAAAATTTCACCTGCAGGTGGCATCAGAACTTATATAAGATGAACAAACAGAAAAGAAAAACAAAACAAACAAACAAACAAACAAAAAACCCAAACCAACCAACCAACTAAAAAACCCAAACAAAATCAAATCAAATCAAATCAAATCAAATCAAATCAAATCCCTCCAAAAAACCCCAGAGAGCTGTTTTGATTTCCCCTTGTGCTCTGGAGGATCACAAAGCCAAACCTCCTGCTTCCTGCACAGCTTCTTTAGCAATTAGTCTGTGTCACAATCTGCTAACATGAAGCGGGGGTCGTCATGGTTCGTTAACTAGAATCTCAGAGTGCAAAAGAAACACAAACGGGGAAAATTTTTAGTTCCAATCAAAACAATGCACTTTATTGTGTGCCAACACACGGTTATTGTGATAGAAAGGGAGAGATACAAGAAACAAAGGATAGAGAGAAAAAGAGGGGAGGGGGTATATAGCTACCAACGGCAGGGTGGAATCCTCGTGGTTGTCTGCCAATAGATCCGTCTTCTTCCATGGGGAGATCTCAAAAGGGGGTCTTCTCAGAGAGTCTCTTTATAGTCTTTTCAAAAGCGAAGGGCAGATTGCCAAGGGGTGGGAGAGTAAGGCCCATTGTCTTGTGGAGACTGATGCAGGTACATGTGTACGGCACGTTCTTTCACGCTTCAGTCCCTTCTCGCTTGGACAGCAAGGAACAGCACCAGAGCAAGCTGTTCAGCAAACACACCTGCAAACCCTTGGCAGAGGTCCCACCTCGGCCAGGCCCAGACCTGCAAAGTTCTTTCCCCGCTTTTGCGGGAGGTTTAGTCTTAGTCCCTGTAGATGATCGTGAGACAGATGAAGGGTCTTTGGACCGACTCCTGCAGTCTGCTACACAAAAGGTGACTTTCCCTGCCTCTCCTCTGACTCTGTACACAGATGGTGCTGGGATCTAGGCATGCCAAGCAGCTCGGTCCCTGCAGGGGACCTGGCTGTGGTGATACCTACCCACGGGGTGAAACCTGGTCCCACTTAGGGAACAGGTGCCTGGGTGATTAGGTGAGGCAGAAGTAGTCAGAGTTCCCTCCGAAAGTCTGAACATTTTAAATGCATATAGGGCCTGGAGTATTTTTTTTTTTAGCCAAGAAAAATAAATTCAGAGAGGATACTGAAGACACTGAGCCACCACCCAGTGATTGTAGGAGCATTATGAATGCCTTCTTATCAAATGGATCACTAAGTATCCAACAAGATTATTAAGCAGTACTGTTTAAGTAATAACTAAATTCTAAAGTTGAAATTGTGCTTTTCAGCTCATTTCTCATCTCAGTAATTCCTGTAGTCAATCAAATGTGAAGCACTGAGCACTGCGATATTTATGCATTTTTGTGTTTTACACATTGTATTTAATTGATTAAGGAAAAGAATAGTAAAACAAATATATGCTGCATGCTAAATCAGCAATTACTTTTAGACAGAATAAGGGAACATTCAGCACTTTAAAATCCCTGTTGCTATGTATTGTCAGTAGCTGGAAAGACACCATTTTCCAGTGTGGCCAGTAAAATGATCTTGAAGTAAGTAACTTCATCTGCAGCAAGTATTAGGAAACTTAAAAATAGCTTAAGCAGCTGCTTCTGTTGCACATGCACATAGGTTGCACCAGAGGAAATGAACAAGAAATATTTGTAATGGTTCCTTTTGTTTACTGTCTCTCTCCACATCTTCTCCATCTGGCATAGAAGGGGAGTTCATATTTTAAATCCTGTATAGTTGCAAGTGTTTTTATTCACCTTTAATCTTCACCTATTTTCTGATTTGACCATCAGTTCTCCTGATATCCAATGAACCGGAGAGCACACACACACACAAACATATTCTTTGCACACTTTCTGAACTATTTCCACCATCTGCAGAACAGTCAGCCTCCAAATGTCAGAGAAGTTGCAGTAGGAGCTAGCTTTAGCTGGCACTAATAATGAATTTCTTCTTCTTTATGCAGCTGATCCAAGGACACAGGCCTTTTTTCCTCTTTTGGGGTAACAGTGGTGAAGGATGCATGTAGAAAGAATTGAAAAATATGAACTGCTTCAGTTTGGAAGATCAGTACCCCTGAAAACCACACCTAAGGACACCACATTCTGAGACATCTTAATCTGCTTTGTTGTGCTCACCCAACCTATTTCTCCCAAGGCTGATAAAGCTGTAGAAAGGGCAGGGTACACAGATGACTAACACAGGTGCAGCTATGTCTGATGAGGAACTGCACTGCATTTTTTTTTTTTTAAGAGGACTTTATTAATATACCCTCAATCCCACCAAATGCCAGGACTTGGTGGCCAGCTGCCCTCCAAACCAGACAAAAAAACTCAAAGGAAAACACTGGACAGATGAAACACAAGTAAAATTTTGACCCACAGTATGAAGTTAGTAATTCAAAGGTCATGGTTGTGTAACATTTTGCTTCAAGTATTGTGGGGGTGGATATCTGGATCAAGCCAGATCTTATAAGCATTTGGTGCAGATATTTCAATCTCTATAACTAACTCCACACCTTTTTTCTTTTTTCCGCTCAGATCAGCCTCTGGAGTTTAGCAGTTTCCTGGGTGTTGGTTTACCAACCAGTGTTGTGGTGCTCTTGTTTTATTTGATGTGATTCTCGGAAACTCCTCCACAGAAGTTCCACTTCAAAAAAGCAGATGTATGAAACAAAGTGAACACATTTGTGTGTGCTTAATAGTTTTCTCTAATCTTCTAAGAACCAGCCTAGAAATATACAGGGAGGAATTTTAAAATGTTCTATACATCTGCTTGCTTTTTATGACCATAAAACTGTATAAACATCCCATTCAAAGGTTTTATTTTAAACAATGGGATTTCGTGAAAAAGGGGTAGCAGTCAAAAGGATAGAACAAAGGCCCTTCAAGTGGACTGGCAGTAGAAAACAATATTGACAGGCTGTCTCAGGCATAGCTTCACACATGAGATGCACACACACATCTGCTGCTGGATTCATTGGTGGTTCAGTAAAGCATATTGCACTGGAGATATGGGATGCTGTAAATCAGAAATGTGATAGTCTTACAATAAGCTCAGAAGCTCCAGATGTTAGTGACACAAGCAACAGAAGCTCAGCAGAAGCAGAACACTTGCAAGAGTTGTCTTGTCTTTTCAGCTGCATCCTTGCAGTGGCGGAGGAGTCTCTACAGGAACTCTCTCCTGTATTCTGCTACAGAATTCTTCATGCTGAGAAGGAATCATCCTTCCTCTTCAACTAAAAGGACAGAGATATCGACTCCTGTCCCTTTCCAGTTGGTCCCTTCTCCTCTGGTGATCTGGGATCCATGGGGTATCTTGGCAGTGCCATATACCCCCACAAAAACAGTATTTCCCAGTATGGAAGAGTATTCACCAGGACTGAAGAGGCAGTTCTGCAGAGGGAACCTGCCCTCCTTATACCATTGATATGAACAGGATTATCTGAGAAAGAACTGGAGGTTTCAGTGTTTTCCTGGTGAAACTGGTATTTTAGTGGTTTTTTGTGTTACACATTGTGATTAAAAAAAATTAAGAATTACATAAAGAGACAACCACAAATAAAGAAATTGAATATTTAGGAGGGCCCTGCCCTAGTCAGCAAGGAATATTGTGTATTTCCCCTTTAAGGAATGAAAATGCTGTTTCCATTCTGTGCCTGCCTATTTCTTGTTCAAAGTGCTTTAGCTTCTTCCCTCTTATCATTCAATTTAATTCACCATCTGTTCACCCAGGACTTAGTATTTTCAGCTGAGATTTCAAAAAGAAGACCACATTAATTCAACATTAGTCTTTTGAAGCAAGTAGGATTGAGAAGAAACAGATGTATAAATCACGACACCTAATTGCTGATCAGATTTTTCTTTAGCTTGGCCTGTAAGAATGTATGTGCTTCACGGTTTGCTACATTATCCCGAGGTTTAAGGACTCGGGATGCAGAGGCAGGAGAATTAGATTTTCTTGGTGACATTAGGAAGAGTCAGGTGTAACTCCTGCTTACAGCTAACAAGCTGAAACCAGAATTAGTGCTGTGTCAGCACACTTGCAACAAATCAAAGTAAGGTTAATAAATACACTCAGGGAATACAAAAAATAAAAGGTCAGAAAAGACATCTTTAAAAGTCAAGCTGTCAAGCAAAAATTGGGTACTTGCGCAAGTGTTGAGACAATAGATAATTATTATCGGAAAAGGGCCTTTTAAGATAAAATAAGTCAGAATAGGTAAAGAATGAGAAATAGTAAACCAGTTAAAAGCCAGAGATGATCACCTCATGAGCAATTATTTTCCACTCCAATTAAAATGAGCATAGTTTCTCTGACTTCTATTTTTTGCTTGTCACCAATTAGTTCAGAACCTTTTTCTATAAACTGTCCAGCTTTGAAATTTTTATCATACAGTTTTTCCCGTAGCAGATTTTTGTAAACAGTTTTCTAACGTTTTATCTTGTTTTCATTTGAATTTAATATAAATTCTTTTGTCTGCATAATCTCTTTAAATAAGATGTTCCCCCTTTCTTGGGACACTTCCAGCTTTTCCTGCTGAAGATGTTCTCGCTAATATTGGAGCTAGAAGGGTATTCACATTGCAGAGCGAAAATCACCTCTCTGAAGGATTTCTCCAAGGACCACAAAACCAGCAAAAAAAACGTTCTGGCCAACTATCATAGTTATGTGGTATATTCAACATTTTTCCTCTGACATTTTAAGAGCCCCCTAATATATGAGGATTGTGGTGTTAAAAAAATACCGCGTTACATGTGTCTTTGCTCTGTAGCAAGAGGATGTACAAAGAAAATATAATCTGCAGTCCAACCTGCCTGTATTTATACAGGAATATATTTGAAATTTCTTGAAGAAATGCAGTTTCACTTAGCTTTTACATAGTTTTCAAAGTCTGCCAGACCTGGCTATGTGAGAAGCTGCTTTCACTGTTCACCACATGCCAAGTGCCCCGAGTGCCCTGAATCTGATCCTATTTCTTTTTAATTTTTCTGCTGCCTCCATTAAGCTCTGCATGAGTTTATGTGGCACTCTCAGCTCCTACTGGATCAGGTGCAGAGGTCAAGACAGAAAAAGGTTGTTTGGACAGTGGTGCTTCTATGTTTACTCACTACAAATCTTGAAGTATAAACCTTGAAAATGGCGGGTTTTCTTGTTCTTTGTCAAAAACTGACATCTGGGTTCTCATTCTGATTTCATGTGTACCACGGCTCAGTCAATTTCAGTGGACTTGCTCCAGATTTATGTTGCTCTGGGAAAGGGGTTGGTTTTAATGCTTGTCATCGGGACTGATCTTAGGAATTCCATCCATTGTAACTACACCTCTAGGAAGCTAATTCAGTAAGTCAGACTTGCTGATGGGTTGTTACAGTCTCCTAGCACTTAAGTAATAGATGCAGTTTGAGAGTTGACTTCAAATAATAAACCATTTAGTTTCCAGGGCTTAACTGGAGTTCATGACTCACTGGAAGTGTTGACTGCCCAAATATTTGCCTTTTATAAACTTATATTATCAGAAACTCATAGCTATTTCTCATACATGCCAAGCAACATCTCTGAACTGTGTGTTTTTAGAAAAAAATGGAAATTGTATCACGAATGCAGGATCTTCAAGGATGATTTTCGGCAGCAGTACTTGGATACCACATTTAAATTTTTGCACTGGTTAATGCAGGAAAAAGCGTAAAAGATACAGAATAGTTTCCTTGTCTGGGAACACTGTACTTCTCAGAAAAAGCTGTGCTGTGTAGAAACCTCAGTCACATAGAGGTCTCCTCTGGGCTGAGGCTGCTGGCAACATGAGACAATGTAATGTGACATATTCATCTATATGGGAGTTGTTGGTCACAAATAGAGATGTGTAATAATTTTGTATTTTCAGAGGCCAAGTGTAGGCCATGTGCAATGGCAAAACAAATGGACTTCATTCTGATGTGGTCAGAAACAGCCTCAGAACAGCAAGGAAGCTGTGAATCCCACAGACTAGTTAGGCATTTCACATTCATCAAGGGGTTAATTTATTAAAAAAAGGCTACTGTCACTAGTTGCTAGGTAACAGTGTAGTTCTCTCAGGCTTGTGATCAGCAAATGAATTTTTTGGATGATATAATAATGGTAACTCTTTATCTTGGTGCTGGAGTTAGAAAAAAGGAGAACTTTTTCTGAAACTTCTTACAATGGAATTAGTTCTATTTGTCTGGTTTACTCATATAATTTTATTTGACCCTCACATAATTTGCAGTGTGAATAAAAAGCTCATTTTCATAACTTCCTCTGCATGAAAATACAGTGTTCCACTATTATATCTTAGAATAAACATGTGCACTTTTAAATTACAAGTGCTGGGAAAGCTGAATCCTTAAATTTTTTGCTGTCTCTCCAGGTTATATTTATATGTAAAATTGGGTCAATA
This sequence comes from Daphoenositta chrysoptera, assembly GCA_013397915.1. Taxonomy (NCBI): domain Eukaryota; kingdom Metazoa; phylum Chordata; class Aves; order Passeriformes; genus Daphoenositta; species Daphoenositta chrysoptera. The sequence goes on along the minus strand of VZRO01007696.1, from coordinate 30,793 downwards.
TACTCCCCAGTTAGCCTTCTAGCCAAAGGAAGTAAAGAAAAGGAAGAAGTAAGGAATTAAATTGAGGTAAGGTAAAGAAGAAGGTTACATGGAAAACAGAGTGGCAAAGAGAGAAAGCACAGCTGATGTTTAATGGATTTGCATTTTCTTTAGACTTTGCACCAGGGCACAGGATTGAATGCTTCATTCTAGAGCCCTTTTCCTTAAAAAGTTGTGGATGCATTTCCACTAAGGTCAAAGCACTGTTAAGGATGGTGCACTGGCCCATCCCATTGACCTCTTGAGGGATGCAAGCCCTGCAGCAGAAACCAGAATTCTGTATCATACCGTATTTTCTTACTGTATGGAATTTGAAATATTTCATCCTGTTGGTATTTACCATGTCCTTCATATCTTTTCATTCTTGTAATAGCTGCAATTGTGCATTATTTGCATGAGAGGAAGTAATGTCTAAATTTTGGCCCCAGCCACAAAAAAAATTTTCACATTTTCTCTCTGCTTATACTGAGGAGACCTCCCTGTCCACTTTATGTTGTATTATGCAGTATAATGCAAATTAGTGAGTTCCTATAGCATCACTGGATGAATTCTTCCTGGGGAAAAAAAAAAAAAAACCACCTGGCATAAAATGCTAAAAACAGTTCCATTGCAAGTCAACACTTTGTGGATGCCTTCAAGTTTTTTGTATTATTGGCACAAACTGATGCTTCATGGGGAAAATGTCAGTTTTGTTTGCATGCAAGTTACTCCCTGTCTTGCAAAAGCAATCTCATTCTCTGTGAAAAGCTGCTGTCGAGTCAAACAAAATGTTTTCCTGTGAACAGACACTGTTTATGGAACGGGAGGTTACCCTATTACTGTCAGTGACAGCAAGGAGCAGTTGAGGCAGCACTGTGAGGCTGTGGCGCTGTCAGAGGTCTCCCTTCTAATGGAAGGTTGCTCTACCTCGGGAGGGTGGGATGGCTCCTTGGCTGTGCTCCTGTGAGGTTGGTATGCAGTTACAGGATGAATCAAGGTGACATATGTGCTATGTGCTAGGGCTGCAAATAGGATTGTGCTGATATTAGAGGTTCAATAAAAGGATTGTCTGCAGCTACGTTATCTCGTGATGTGCATCAGTCTGGAGTGTGATTGTAATGGAGTAATTAATCTTTAAAATCATTGCATTCAACAAAGGAGAGAAATTACTCTAACTAGCTAGAGGGTGTCTTCAAATATCTTTTGTCAATTTGTCACTTGAAGACACCTGAATTCATTTATCCCACATGAAGGAAGGAAAAATAACCCCAAGCTATTGAATAGTAACAGCAGTAAAAAAGCTTTCAAATGAAAGGTTGTATTAGATAAATCTTGCTGTAACTAGCAACTAGGTCACACTGAAAGAATTTTTCTACCAAAAAAAGATTTTTCCTGATTTGAGGTTAAACTGGCAGGAAAGCTCAGTAGGTCAGTAGAATACGCTGAGGGGTAATGCTGACCATACAAAATCTTAATATATCAACCTGATTTCCTAGAACTATTTCCTAAAACAAATATCAAGGGCTACTGCTTGAGAAAATCTGAAGACTAGAGGTGACCAGAAGGATGACTTCTAAGTATATTTTTAATGAATTGAAAATGCTAATCTATTTTTAGGTTTAGTGGCAGAGGCACTTCATTCCTCCAACTCTTAGATAAACAAGCTCGAAAACTTTCAAATGAAAACAAAGGAGCCTTATTCAAAAGCTGATTGTAAACTGTAATTTTTGTTCTGTGAGAATTCCAACATTTGAACATTTAGTTTCATCTCAATGGAATGAAGTCCAAGCTTTAATTTCCTATTCAGATCTTATTTTTATACAAATACTTAAAGAAGCCCCAAGCCAAACAAACATAAAACTCCAAAATCACAGAATATTTTGTTTTGATAGAAACCAGACATTTCTTTCTGCTTTAGACTTTTTCTTTTCACAGCAACAACTGTATTTGAGTATGTTGATAGATTAGTGGTTTCTCAGGAGAAATATGAATCATGCAAACACACTGACTTTTGAAGAAATTTATTGTCTAATAAACACTGTGTTTGCACAACCTATAAAATACACTTGGACAGCTGCTCCTCTGACACTTTCATGCAAAGTACAAAAGACTGGGTCTTGAGAAAAAAGCAAGGAACTGGCAGATGTTCAACATACCACCTTTTCTTCATTAAATTCCTTATCATCATTTTTTACCATGACAGATTACAAAAGGCAGTCAGTTATTCTAACTTACAAACTCTGCCATTAGCATCAATAACTGTTATTAAAGATATTTATCTACATAATCTTTCTATATTATTTGTTCATCTTTCCCTAATCATGACCTCTTAATATTTGTTTCTCTACCTGCTTATGTTGCTTACAATTTGGGGTTTTTTGTTAGAGGAAAAGAAGTAATTAAGACAAAAAATTTAAAACATATTGTGAAACACATGAGTTGAAGTTGTCAGCAGATTAGACTACAATGTGATTCATTATCTGTGGCCTTTTAATATTGTTGATCAACATGTGCCAGAGATAACTGCTGTGAGCAGCATGAGAAGTAATACATTAGCAAGAAGGGTGGTGACCTTCTTCTGCAGAGCTCTGTAATGTGATTTAGTCTGTCAGATTACATGTATTTTTCTTCCTAAAAATAAGTCTCCTCCTTACTTTAATCTTCTAATGGGAATTCTCTTTTTTATTCGTGTTTTCCAATGGTATTGTAATTTGAACCTTTGCCTTTGACACTTTTTCCTTTATTTTCTTACCTAGTTGGTGGCATACATTTCCTAATGTTAAGAATGGCCCTACTTGCAACCAAAATTAGAGTCAGGCTTGCTACCATTGCAAAAATATGAAAACAAAAGTATTGGCTGAGTCAGGGAATTTGCTGATGGTTATGAGGGCTGACCACAAGAGCTCTGCTTACAGCTTGATCCTGGCTGGGTAACAGCCACACATTTTTAGCATTTGGTGTCTACACATTGCCTGCACAAAATTAATTGGAAATCTCAGTCACATTGACGCTAGACTTCAGCTTCTGGCTTTTTATGTTAATAAATGGTGATCCTCAAAACTGTCAGTGGTGTGCCATTGATGGCTTGAGTCCTCAAACTCATAGGAATGCAGGGAATGTTCCTTGTTGCTCCCAAGGATCTCCTTGTGCTGGAAATCACTTGTATCTCATTGATAACGTGGCTGGTTTTGTGTCAGTTCCAGCCCTAGACCCAGCACATTTTAGGTTATACTGCACAAAAATACAGGGTCATAGTCATAACTGGGTCAAAACAAAGACCATCCAGTAACCCATCTCAGACAGTAACTTAGGAAATGATATAATATTATTGAAAGTATGTAGCACTAAGTAAGGAGTATCTGGCAAGCTGTGATTAAGAAACTTTCTGAACTAGAGGTTGAATTGTGTCTATTGTGTTCAGTAGCTACCCCTGAATTTGACAGCTGTCAGTTTTTCTAATCCCACTCCCACTCTGACTACTTGATATTTGAGGATGATTAATTCCCCGTCTTAGCTGTGTGTTATGTCCCTTTTACTTGTTTTAAGCTTGCTGCCTGATAACTTCATGGGGTGCCCCCTGTGCTCAAGCTAAGATGAAAAGTAATCAACTGTCTACTGTTCAGCTTTCCTTTGCCTTCTCTTCTACTTTTCCAGACTAGAGTCCAGATCTACTTGTATTAACCCGATACAGAAACTTAAAACTGTTGTACACTTCTGATCATCACTGTTACTGAGCCCTCCATCTTCTGTTCTTCCACTACATGCTTTAGACCTCTGTGTACAAAATGCAGGAGTGACAGTTTATACAGGGATAATGGTATTTTTTATTTTATCCTCTACTCATCACTTGGTGTTTATAATTATATTTTATAACTATATTTGTTTTTTCACAGGAGACTGGCACTGAATTTCATGTAACATTTTATTATCCATTCACCCATCTTTAGATTAGACTCTCCTAAACTTTATTATTCTCAACAAAGTTCCATGCATTTGTGTTTAGCCTCTTTTTCAAATCCTTTTTGGAATTTATTTGACAATATGGTCATCCTTGACCAATGCTGGGGACCCTACTAATAATTTGCTTTTCTTATGAATCTTTTCCACTTATAACCACGGTAACAATGAAATAAAATGCAGGAAAACAATGTATCAAATCCTTTTTATGTTGTTCGAATTCTTTCTGCTTGAGCCACTCTTATTTACTTGGAAAAAGGAATCTAGCTCTCTACTGTTGTTGGTTTAGTGTTTTTAGAGCATACTAAATCCATACATATGGAGACAAAAATAGCTTTGAATATTTCCTTTCTGCTTTTTATGTAGAATAAAAATAAGGAACAAAAGAGCAGGTAAAAGGAGATGCCTGCAGCACGTTTACAATGAATGACATTGCAGCAATGCAACACTACAGCATAGCACACTTATTTATGGATTTGGAGCTATTTTCCATGTTAGAGGAGAATCAGCTCAGTAGAGAGAATTTGTTCTTCGCTTCCTGAGTCAGATGTAAATGAATGCAACTCAATCCAAAGGGCTTTTTTACAAAAATCCCTTTGATTTTCTTTCATTTTGAATGAAAGAGCACTATTATGACCACAGTGTACTTACAACAACACTGGTATTTACTGTACTATCTGATTGTTAATGGATTTTTAAAAGGTTTTTAGTAGAAACCTCAGGCATAATAGAGAAAGTTTGACGTGGTAAGATTCCTCAGAGCACTTCAAAGGCAGAAACAACAATCTTTCAAAATAATTTCCTAATCAAATCAAAGAAGGTAGCCTAGAATAGCTGGCAATAATTAATTGAGCTTTAGTCTATGCAAGTAAAGGCAAGAAAACAGAACTGAATTAGATTTTTCAAAAAAAAAAGTACATCTTTCTGAATCCAGTGAGCCTATTAATGAAAACAATCAAGGAAGAGACTTCTATAATGAAAATTGCTTTAAATTTTCAAAATCCAGTGAAAGGTAATGCAACTCAACAGCATTTTACGAGAGAATGGAGAAATGAAAAGTAATGTCAGTTTGAGAAAATCAAGTGTTATATTTTTAGAAAGGAAGTGTTCTGAAAAAGTTGAGCAGAGATGATGCATATTGGTTTTTCCTGTGGACTCAAAACTTTCATTGGATGGATCTGACCAATAGGAAGTGTTTTGCTACTGCTCCAAGTTCATCACTATTTTTTGAAGACTGAGCTAGTAAAGGAGATGTCCTTTAGTGTGCCCCAATCTTTAAAGGTGTTGAGAACTTGTAACTGGCTGTGAGTCAGCAGTGGGTTACAGAGGCTGTTTACCACATTAATCTTAATGCCCAGTCAATGCAACAAAACCACTCATAATACTGTGTCTATCACAATATTTTACCTGTGTCTACAGCATTTTCTGAAAATGTAGAGGTGAGCTGACCAACTGGTTTAGACAGGACTAAAGAGTTTTTCTTGTTCCAAAAGGGCAGGTAAATAAAGTCAGATAATAAGATCAGGTATTCCTTACAGTCATGTGCGTTGAACACCACACATTTCTGTGCTGTCGAATTCCAAAAGAGGATTAAGTTTGTAAGATCCCTTTTTTAACACCCACTTCAAATTCCACTACTTCTTTTACAGCATAGGATGTATCCCAATGCCATGCTTAATTAAGGAACAGCCGAGATAGGATTTAAAAATGCAGGGAGAGAAACTTCATGTGGCCTAATGTTCACATTCCTCTCATCTGAGGGGTGGTTCTTTAACAGCAAAATTTTAAAAGGTATCCGCATTATTTGGGATCTGCACTCCTTTTATAAATTGATAAACAGAGGTGAGAAGAAGCTGAGTCTTATAAAAGCCACACTTGTAGACCTTCTGTCTCCTTGAAGAAGACATCTGTAATACTTAATTTGGGTACTTATGAAAATTCCACTTATGATCTTTCAGAGAGTGTGTTTTTCTCCTCAGCTCAGGTCATCCCCATGTGGAATGAGACTAGAGAAGCTGGCCGTTATGATCATCACAGAAATTCAAAGGTTTACTTGGTGTGACAGAGACTGTAGCTGAATATGATCCACATCAAGCAGGAGTTAGTGAGTAGGAAAGCATGTGAAACCAAGTGCATATGGTTATCAACTCATTTGGCGTGGCTTTAAAACCAGAGACTACTTTGTCAATCTGAGAGTGCCCTGCAAGCTCTTTATTTCTAAAGAGATCCTTAAAACATCTATAACATTATTTAACGCTGTAAACGTATTAGTATTATGCATATTTAGAATTGTTATGTTTGTGAAATAGTTAATGCTGCAGATCTTTGTTAATTTAACTTGATAATTCTGTCTTGCTATTGTACCTACATGTTTTAGGAAGGTGTTTCTTCCCTGTGGCCAGTGCTGCTCTTGTGGGGTCTAGAAAGCACTGAAAGTGTCACAAATGCAGGGGAAAGTAGCTGTGGAACAGAATTTCTTGGCACTCCCAGCATCATCAGCTTTACAAAACAGACCTTAATTTCACCTTTAAACTACATTTTATAGCAAATTCTAAGAGGAGTCTTTGAAACTGTACACATCAAATAAGGTATGGAAATAGTATTTTAGGTGAAATTTTGAGCAATAGGGATGTTTTAATGGCAATTGAGCTGGTCACTTTGATAGTGGAATAAAGTTGGTGTTTGCCAGAGGCTGGACACCAGGTCCATAGAGAAAAGGGAAAACTTGCTTTGTATTGGAAATGTACATGAGAAAAAAACTGATTTCAAAGTACATCGATTTGGTTTAACCCTGTATATATATTTGTACCACTTGATTTTAATATATTTAACAAACTTCTTACTAGCTATACATTTATTTTTAGAGGGAGGCATGAAAAGCAGTTTATATATGGATTTTATTATTTTCTCAATGGTAAATATTTGAAATAGTATTTCAAGTGACTAACAAATTCTGAAAAGCTTGAGAAACAGGCACGTATCTAGCAGCTCTGCCATTTGATATGACTAAAAATACTTAGCCATTTGGATTAGAATTTGTTTAGAAATTTAATCTATTATAAAAATTGAGTAGGGGCAAAATGTTATATGTTGCTGCTAAAAAGCTGTCTTTCTCAACCTTAGCTTCTAGAGGAAACAATACAAGACCTAAAGCAAGAAGGAATAAAGGTAGTCTGAAACACTGTCTTGAAGGGTACCAGTTCCAAACTCTGACACTAAAGAAAGAAAATGAGTGAGCTGCATAGACAGTCAGAAGCTTGTTCACTTTGCACTGAAATGAAGATGGAAAGGACAGTGAGTACACTGGAGGGTGGGTTTGGAAATCAAAATGATTTTAACAAATAAACTAATTAGGATGGTATTCAGAACAAGCAAAGGCAAGGTAAGCAATCACTAATAAAAAATGAGGAAAGGTTTTGAGGCAGCAGTCCTTCAGAAAGGAAATTGAAGATCACTGGACTACAAGATAAACTTCAGTTAAAAAACAAAAAATTAGTGCTGTTGTGAGGGAAACAGTATTGCAAGCTGTGTACAGGTAGGAGTAGAGATGTGTGACAAATAGGGGCGGTTGTTCCCACACACACAGATGTTAATGGACACAGATGTGAATGTGCAACACAAAGTTGTTAGCCACAAAGCCTGGAGCCCTGGCAACCTGGAGAAGGATCTGTGCACAACTGCAGCCTCCTTTAAGCTAAGCAATCTGTAAAGTGTTCACCTTTTATTTCCTCAGCCACTTTGCAGTTTTCCAGTTCTTCATTTGCAGGTGGTATTGCCTTAACTTGCCTTAGCTGCTCCTTTACCTGGACTCAAATGTTGCTTTTTGTTTCCTCTTTTGTTTCACTTTCCACAACCTTCCTTACCTCTTTCAATTCTGCTTAGATGGCAAATACTCTTCTCACAAATGGGAGGGGGCTCAGCCACTGGTTATTCCTTTTTGCTGTTGCCCATGGCAACAACAGGATATTTGGGATATAATAGAGCATTAATCTCTCTGCTCAACGCAGCTCTGGTAAGGCTTAGCTGGAGTCTGTCCCAGGCTTGGGTATTGCCCTTAGGAAAGGCGTAAGTAATTTGAGAGAGTCTGGAGAATTTACTATGATCAAATATGACCAGCAAGGAAAGACCAGAGGGTGTTGTGTTCTATGGCCCAAAGAAGACTGATACGGCACATGATAATATTCTGAAACTGAATAAAAGGTTGCCATAAACTCAAACATTTCGCTACCTGTGCAAACTGGGGATGATAAAAGTTAATAAGCTTAAATCCAAACAGGAGAGATTTTAGCTATATATTGAGGAAGTTGTTCTACTGGGAATAGAAGTACTGGGAGAAGGACTGCCAAAAGAGACAGGAGCAGTCTTGGACAGGTGTTTGTTGCAAGAATGACTAAGAATGAGATGATCTCTCAAGAGTCCTCCCAATTGTGCTTACTATAATTCTGTAACTACTGTTTCTGTTTCTCTCCTAATTCTATTTTCTTTTAGAATAGTAACACATATTCTAAAACCTTAAAGCTTTGGAAGATTATTTTTAACAGCACATTTATGAGGCTCCAAAGAAAAGTTTCTTGCTTATGGTCCCTGGGACACATTTTTACAAGGGAGACGCCAGCCCTCAATGAGCCTTTCTTGTTGGAAAGGAGGATGGGTGATGTTTTATACATACATGACCATGAAAAAACGTAAGAATATGTTTGTAGTATGCAGTTAAACTTTGATTTTAAGCAGAGAGAATGATGTTGGCCTGAAGCCATGTGGATCAAACAGAGGCAGGAATGATACCTGGTGTTCAAAATTTTTTACAGAACTTCTTGGCTGGGACAGGGAGCAGCAGCCTGAGTAAGGAAGATGGGTACTGAGATACTGAGAAGGGGACAGGAGCAGGACAAAGAGCAAGCGGAAGTTTAGGAACACAGCTGGCATGGACACAGTGGAAAAAGCAGAGAAGAAGGTGTTAAACCTGAGCGATGGAGAGCAGAAAAATAAGTCCAAGTCCACATCTCTGCCCAGTGCTGTACAGTTCCACCTCAGACACCCAGGAGTTTTGACAGATGCCAATGTGTTGTCATGGACCTCTCAGCAGAACCCTAACCTGGACCCTGAACAGCAGTCACCTTGGTGTAGTGCTGCTGCTGGGCTGCAAAGCCCTGCATTGATGCAGCTGGACCTGGAACTGGTTCATATAGAGCTTGTGTACCAGGCTGGACAGCATGTACTCTGAATTTCACTATTCCTTTACAGACAAAAAATGTCCATGAAATTCAAAGGCAAAGTATCTTGTTCATTCCATGATCATATCTTTCCTCACCTTTTGCAGAAAGCAAAGCATCCTAATACAGAGTGAGTTTCTCAATTTGGTCCAGGGGCAGCAGTTTGTGCAGTGGACAAAGAGCTCAGACTGAGCTCTGAGTTTTACAAGCAGGATACCACTTACCTTGCGAGTGCTTCATGAGTTTAGTGGTATTTGTGAGGTGTCTGGATACTGTTGCAAGGGAATCTCATAGAAGAGCTCACAATAATTCCTCTGAAGGAAGGAAAGAAGGAAGAGCTTTACAATTTGCAGAAAGACCACCTAGGATCTATTACCTAAATTCTGACAGTGAGTAGAAAAAATAACAATTTATTGAATGATGCCACTTGTATACAGTTGACTCAGGCATGGACTCCAGAATCAAGGCAGATGTAACCAAAGGCTGTCTCAGACTGTGTCCACAAGATAACCTTAACTCTGACATTTTCTGACACTCAAAAATTTGCAGCCGCAATAGTACGGAGACAGGGCTAACTCAAGGCATCCATCAAGGACCACAGGCTGCTGAGGGAAACAAAATTGCCTCACGTTTTTGGCCTATGCTGCAGGCCAGGAAAGCCAAATACTCTGTGGTGCTGGTGGGTGGCAATACCTACCCAGGTCATAGGACCCACCAGCCCCTTTTCCTTGGCAGCAGGGGAGCTGCAAGCCTGGCCTGACAAATAGGCAAACCCCAGTCACATTCAGTATCAGGGCACAGTAATACCAGAAATGTGTTGAGGCTGAGGAAAGACAACTCTTTGGCCTACTACATCCCAGCTGCAGAAGCAGCAGCCTGCAACTGCTGCCACGGCTCAGGGGCTTATCTGTGCAGCTGCCTGTGCAGCTTTCTCCCCACCCCCACCAATTAATCAGGGGATTTGCATGTTCAGGCTTGTTTGATCCCTGGTGAAAAGTCCTCTAGAAGAATCAGGGAATGTGGGAATGCAGAGAGAGAAAAAGTACTTAAATGGGCAAGGGGAAAGGGTAGATCGAGGAAAACTCTCAGAGCAAAGAGGAAAGCTCAACAAAGAGAGGTTAAGCTTGGAAGGGGGCACAGGAAGGGAGAGAGAGAAACTCAGCTACTGAGTTACGAAGTAAAAATTAATTTCATAAATACACATATTCAGCAGCCTCCTCCGAATCAGTTAACTCATTAACTCAGCCAGAAGAACAGCTCTGGGCTTCTTTATGCCATACAGCTTGAATGATAACGTCTCTGCTGCTTGAATGCAGTGCACACTGGACCTAAGAACCTGCTCTGTGGATTGTGCCTGACACACCTGGTTGTAAATAGAGCAAGACTTAGGGCTGGGTCGGTCTGACTGTGGGGTTTCAAGGTGTTATTTTAGATCACACAAAGGGCATGGAAACTGTTGCTGTTCCATCAACTTTGCTTTATAGGATCACCTAATAATTAAAACAAACAACAAAAAACCAACCAACACCTGGATTAAATTAACCTGGCTATAAACATGTTTTATTCCCTTCATTTCTCAATCTGTAATAAAATTCCTCATGAATGGCTGAAAATAAGCTAGGCAGATAGTACCAGATTTATTCCAGGTAGCTAATCTATTCCTGCACTTGAAATCTACTTGCAAGAAAACAATAAATATTTTTAATTGAGTTTAGAAAAAAAGACTGAGGATTAGGTTCCTCTGTATGGTGCTTATATAAAATAACCAAATGGATTTTCCCTTACCAACACTGTGGTTTCCTATATGAGTTCTACTCCTTCTAATCCAGTTGAAGTGAAAACATGTCACAACCTACTGCTTCTATTCATTTTATTGAAGTAAATGTAGGAATCCAATATAATTTCATATGCCCCTGAAACTAATGAGGAAAAGTAATATAAATGGTGTATTACAAAGACCACTGTGCTACACTGAGCTGAACTGAATGTTTCATCTTTTCTTTTTCAACAATACATAATTTCAAAAGTTGTCTGAAGGTTTCCATGCTGAGGAAGTGTCAATACAGTTCAATGGGGAATCCACTTATCCATATCCCTCTAGCATTTGTAAAAATATTAGCATAATGAATTTTCTGTTGTGCTTTGCTTAGAGAATCAGCTGTACGTGAAGTACGTGAATTATTTACATATTTTGGCTGCTATGTGTTTCACTGTAACAAAATTTTTGCAGTCTTTTAATTAAGTAATGAAATATAAATTATGAATGCTGATTTTTGTGGCAAGGGTTACATATCAGAGTGAAGTCAGACTTACATGGGAAACACAGAGAGCTCACTGTCATTGAAAGCATTTGCTGCCTACCTTTGAAGTACTTCACATGGTAAAGGAATTTAAACCTTTCAAAAATCAAAAGAGAAATTCTGGCTTCCTTAGTGACTGGTTCCTTATTTACCCTGGTCTCTGATTTTTCTCTGTACTCCAAGAGGGTCATATGTTCCACCAACCCAGAACTTCATAGTTTTCTCTTCAGGTCCCAACAATAGAGGTTTTGCTCCATGATGAATCAAGACCACTCTGAATAAACTAAAAACTGGTCACAGCAACCACTGCCAAGTGTTCATCCTCCTTCAGAAACATGTGCTTATGCCCTTATTTGTGCCCGAACTTGTTTGTGTTTCAGAGATATTATTTTATTCATGTTCTTGGATACAGACTAGGTTCTATTTTGATTACAGGCACTTTTAGTATTTTATTGGTCTGCGATTTCACTGTTACAACACAAGGGCTGTAACTGATTGCATACAAAGTCTAATAGGTCATCTTTACAGGCACTGTAAGAGTTGACATAAAGTCTTTTTTCCATGTTCTCTTGGCACAGGCTGAATTGAGAATACTCTTGGGAAGATGGAATCAGGAGCAGTGTCCCCCCTGGTTTTCCAAGGGGTCCCACTAGGTCTTTTAAAGAAATGCACCAAGGTAGCATAAAACTACATCTGAACACACCTACCTGGCTACTTCTTGCATATATATTCTCTTTGAAACTAATTGTGGGTGTGTGTATTTATATTTGTGTGAGCCTGAAGAAGAGAAGCAGAAGGAAGTTGTGAGAAGAGAGAGAACGCAGAAACTTTAGGGTGTCCTTCTGCATTCTACTGTAATTAGGACCTTATTCTTTCTGTTTTTAAACTACAGTGCCTGTATTTTCAAATAAAAATCCTTTTCTGTATGAATCAATAATGTAGTTTCAGATAGATTAAATAAAATCTGAGCTCACAATGTCTGTCCAGGCTTAGTTTTGTCTGGAATCTAGGCTTTCTGTTCTTGGCCCTGTCAAGAGGCCAAGAGGTGTAGGGATAAAATATGTATACTTGCTTTGAATGTGTATGTACAAAGTAGGTTGCTTGCATCTCCACAGACTTCTACTTTTTTTCCCCCGTTTTTATTATTTATTTTATCTCATTGGAATATTCCTGTGTTATTTTATATACTATTTCCCTTCAGAAGTCATCCACAATTCCTGCATTTCACAGCACCATAGAGAAATGCCCTTTAGCCAGGTAACTTCTGTGCTTATCTGTTTCGAGACTCCCTTGAGACATCGGTATTATTATTTAAGGATTCACTGAATAAAACATCATGGTCTTCTGGGCACATAATGGCTTCCCTTAACTTACTACTAATGAGGTCAAAGAAATCCTGGCAAGACTACAGTGAAATTTATGGCTCATGCTTTGAATGCCATCTAGTGGTGTGTTTATTGTGCTGAAGGGGAAATGAGAATCTTCCCATCCTACTGTCCCTGACATCCATAACAACGAGGCAGGGACACCTGTGATGACCCCGTGAGACGGACTGCTGGCATGAGTGAAACAAGACTACGTGGCCCTGGGACTGTTGTTAATCGGCCTGACTGTTCTTTATTAAGTCCTTACAAGTATTCAAGAACTTCTGCAGGTATACTAATGGTTACTAAATTTGCCACAGTGGTTTGTGGAAACAATTACACAGACAATTTTCTCTTCTCCCTGCACATACAATATGCATCTTTCTTATTAATCTGCAGAGTGTAATAATTCAGAGAAATTGGAACAAATCAGCAACGCTTCTTGGTTTTATTTACACTGAACAAAACTGTATATCTAATTTGCACAGATAAAAAAAGCAGATCGTTCTCCCCTTAATCTTTTGCACTGACTTATCAACCCTGGGTATCAAGACAAACCAGTGAATGGTATCTTTGGGACTGCTAGTCTTTGCTGCCTTGATCCTTCTCTCCTATTGATACAGAAGGCTTAGGATTTAAGGGTTAATTGCTAATTGAGGGTACTACTGATATTGTTAAAATTTGCAGGTGCTTGCTAGACAATGTATACTGCTTGCTCAACACTTATTATGCTTATCAAGCAGAAGGGAAAGGATGTATGGCCATTGATAAGAAAAAGAAACCAGGACCAAAGATCCTATTTTCGGATCCTGAAACCAGCTAGAACCGGCTCTGGGTTTCAGACTTGGACTAGGAACTTAGAGAGCATGCGCAAGGAAGAAAGGTAAAAAGTTCATCTGAGGAAGACCACTTACTTCATCTGAGTGTGATAAATACATATTATAATGTTGGCTTTCTGCAAATATTAAAATGAATGCTATATGTATAATGTTAAACTAGCTTTACTAGAAAAATATCGTTTTTGTAACAATAACTAATGTCTTTATTTCTGTTAACTAACCTTAGACATAGTAGTGAAATAGCTGATATAGTCATGCTTGTGGTAATTGAACTGTCTGCTCAGATGGATAACATCCAGTGGACGTAGGATGGAGACCCCTGTTACGGACATGCGAGCTATCAGCAACTACCGTCTGCAGAGACCACGGACCAAGACCCAAACTGGAGAGGATAAGAACAACGGACCAAAACCACAGCCAGCAACTAAGCGTGCTCTAAAAAGGCGGACCCAAGGAGGAGCCATGCTAAATAGTCCCTGGAACATGTACACTAGTTTGGGGGGAAAGTTTGAACATGTATCATTGTTTATGAATATATGTTTATGAATATATATTAGGCTGATGCAATAGGAAAAGTATGTAAAGGGTGTCTCCGAAATGGCAGGTGTGCTCTTGGCTGAGTGCCAAGCACGGGGTGCTGTACTTTTGCTTTATTGTCTTTATCCCCTATTGTCCTTTATTAATTTTTTAAATCCTAACAGGAGAGTGAACCTCGTTTTTCACATCAGGAAGACCACTTACTTCATCTGAGGAAGACCTTTACTTCATCATTAAATGGCAGTGCGCAGGTGTATTGAAATGCTAATGACTTTTGAGCTAATTACAATATGAAGTGGGGAGAGACAATGAATATGTATAGGCATATTGTGTAATCCAATGCATATGTAACTTGTAACCAGATATATACCAAGCTGAGTGCTGCTGACGGCACGCATGGATTTGGAGAAACTATTCTCCCATGTGTCACAGCACTGGGCAAATATACCTACTTTACAACTTTATTAAGTTATGGAGTCTTTCCGTGTATCACTATAAATGAGTGAAACTCAATCTGCAGAAAGTGTGTGCAGCTCTATTCCCCCTTCAGCTCCTGTGTTTTGTGCTGGCTAAGACGGATTGGCCCTGTCTTGGGGTGACTTTATGATGTGTATCCCCTATCACCACTCTATGCCCAGAAGATAAATTCTGTGCCTTTAAGACTGGGTGCAAGAGAAAAAAACTGAGCGAACTTCTTAAAACAATTGCTCAAGGACACACACAGATCTCTCTGGGCTCTCGGCAGCAGGGAAGGTTGAAGGAAACAACCTTGCTTTCCAGCCTCTCAGGTCCTTTTCTCCAGAGAAAGTTTTGGTTTTTTTTTTCTTTTCTTCTTCTCTTCGGGACTGTTCTACAACATCGGACCACACCGGGGGAGAACTTCTTTTCCAAGGCCCCCTGGAAGGGGCCCACCGGCCAAGCTCTGAGGAAGAGAGAGGCCACACCCAGAGAAGGACTCTGAAATCTTCCCGGGTTTCTCTCCACAGAGAGAGATTTTTGTTATTTAGCATTGTTATCCTTTTCGGTGTGTTTGTTGAATAAACAGTGTTTATCTCTTTCACTTTCCTTCGAGGAAATTCTTTTCTCTTTCCCGAACCTGTTTTTGGGGAAGGGGTGGTGGTAGCCTGCCTTCCCTCAGAAAACATTCCTCTAATTCAGCCGAACCAGCACAGGCCCCCATAAAGACCACCTGCATGACTTTAACAAAGGCTGCTGAATTTGTGGGGCACAGATCCGTGCCATGCACACCTTCCTAACCAGCAAGCAAAGTGGAGATTTATAATAGCAAGCAGAACAGGGAACTCTGGACCTGAAACTCTGGCCTCTCCTGGGGCTCTGCTGTGACCCTGATCCTTATCTCAGTTCTAGCTCTTGTTCTTGTTTTTTTTGTTCTTGGCCCTATTATCCCATTTACTGAGATCTTGGCCCAGGTACCAAAACATACTACTTTGGATTCTCAGTTGATGTGCTTTTGTCTGTTTGTGGCCTCAGTCTGCCCTGAACAGGAAGTTTATTTTCTGTATCTGTTGGCTTGTTCACTCATGTAGTGATGTGAGCAGGTTTTTCTCCTGCAGAGAAAGTGCAGAGGGTGACAATGTGTAATGATGTCATTACACAGCTTCTGTGACACAAGTCATCAGTCTTTTCCTAGTCCTTCTCTGAGACTTTGTCCTTTAACACTGAGCTATCCTCTTCTTCTTCCTTCTATATATAACCAAGGGCAGGGATTTCCTTTTCCCCTAGCCATTTACTATATTCTTCTCCCAAGCAATTTGAAAAATCCTAAAAGATTTCTGCTCTATAGGCAGCCCTGTTGTAGCAATGTGTTATCAATGACATTTTTAAACTGAAACAGGTGTTGGTTTCTGTCATTCGGAGCAATAAGTAGATGTCTGCCTTAGGATCCAGGAGGCTTTTGACAAGGAGTGGTGATGGGGGCTGGGGAAAAACAGGCAGGCGTGCCATGCCTATCCCCAGTCACGTAAATGCGGGCCGAGAAACTGTATGAGGGTTCAGGTAGGTGGCAGAGCCACAAGTCCGGGGAGTAGGCGCTGCAAGGGCCTGCTGAGGAAAACTCCAGCTGCCATTGGGACACTGGGCAAAGGACAGACAGAGGAAAAAGAAAGCAGAGAGAGAGAGCCCGGCACATGCCCTGCACAGCCCCACAGTCCATAAGCCACCTGTGCTGGACACAGTGCAGAATACCAGGAGTGGGGTGCCCCTCTCTTCCCTATGTCCTTCTCTTGTAGGGCTGTAACAGTTAATGACACACACATATATACACCCACTCATATATATATATATCCCTATATACATGCCTATATAGACACCTATATTCATTTATACCCACATATGTACAAATAAATACATATATAGATATACACACACATATATATACTTTTATATATATACATACATATATAGCACCCCTAGAAGTTTGTTACTCACAGCACATAGATTATTTAAGGATCATTTGTGAATATGGTACTGGCATGTCAGGTTTGTCTACACTCTCAACAAGTTTGTCTAGTGCACAAACAGTATTCCGATGTAGCTAAAACTCACTTCCTCACCTCCACTCATCTTCAGAAATGTCCCACAAAGCAGAAAGAGAGTTGAAAAAATACAGGAACTCTTTCAATAAATGCATGTTTTCCAAATGTTCTCAAGTCTGCCGGAACTTTTTTCACCCCATGTACCAGAATCTGGGTATTTGCTTAGATGAGACAGACAAGAGTGTTTGTACTGCCACTGTAATTTTCCTTCTGGAGGAAGGCTCGGTACTGTTCCATTCCCTTCTCAGTGTTCAATGCAATTTATATCTATAGCAAGGTAAAGGATTTTTCTGGTAAACTTGTAGGGCCAGGATAACAAACCAAGAGACTACCACCTAGCATAATCCCATCTATTTTGACAGAAGAAATAACTCTTTATAATTCTGAATGAATTACTAATCACCAAGAGACAAATCTCTACTACAATTCATTATTCACATTTTGGTCCAACCTTTACAGCACTTTACAACACTTCATCTTCATATAGAAATGTGTTTCTTCATGCTCCCTTACCTGGCAAATGAAGTTGCGATCTCCCTCCTACTCAAATGTGCTTTTATTTTATATTCAGCACAAAAATCAGAAGAGAATGCAAATATTAAGACCACAAAACCAATATTTAAAAATAACTGAGATGGTTTCTTGCCACAACACTGGCTGTCCGGCTAGCTGTGTTCGCCAGTGCCTGGCACCCGCCTGGATGGGAGAGGACGGCGGGGGCTGCTTGCGGGCATGGGAGGGTCGGCAAAGTCCCAGTTCAGGTTCACCAGACCCACCGGTGGTACGGGCGCACAGGAAAGAAGAAGGGAGGGAGGCGGAGGGGCTTCTCGTGGTAGAAGGTTTATTCGGGTGTCATGGTCATGCAGAGAAGCCCAGAAGGGCCGTTATGCAGGTGTTTTATCTTTTACAGAGTGGGAGGGGAAAATACAGAACATCCAATGGTGCAGGGATGCGGGGTTTGAATTCTTGTGGGCAAGGGTACAAACCAATAGGGAGCATTGTGGGAGGGGAGGAATACCGTGGGAGAAATGTCTCTTGAGGGAGGAGGCAAACACAGGGAAACCGGGGTGAGATGGCAGTGGCTACTTATGGGGGTATGCTGGCCGTGGAAGTGGCCATAATGCACCGCAACAGTTTCTTTCATCAGTAAATACCATAACCTTATTGGTCTTGGTTTGTGTTGGGTCTTTTTGTTTCTTTGTTTGTTTGGTGGTGTGGTTTTCTCTTTCCTCTGTAGTGCCTTAGCACCAAACAGGCCACCTCTGTAATAACCCAATCCTGAGTGTTTCACTTACAGTGAACTTGGATACTGAGTTTAGAAACAATTTCAACCTACAGAAAATTCCATCTGGAAACACCATCACAACTGCATTCTACATCTTGGGTGGGGAAGAATTGATACCAACAGCAAGGCAATTCAGATAAACTTTATTCTTTTTAAAAGTCCACCACTTAATTAAAGGAGCAACACAAAGACTTTATTTAAAAATACATAGATAGCATTGTTTGCTTTTAGGACTGTGACAGAAAACTTTAATAGTGTTATTTTTAATATTAACCCATTAGGATTACAAACCACCTTTTCATATGGAATATGTTTTGCTTGACAATTACATGGTTTCCTTTTAGGATGCTTATATATTCTGAAAGAAGGGTCTCTTTGTCAAGAAGAGAGACCTCTGCCCATAGAACACTCTTGTTCTGGTGTTTGTGGGATAGTCATGAAAGGAATGAGAAGGAGGTGCCTTTAAAAACAAACTGTGGGCCTACTATAAATAAAGCCAGATACTGAGAGGTGAAAGAAGCAGTGGGAGGAACCATAAATTCGATAGGAATTCCACTAATTGACAAAGACTGTTACTCACTCAAAACTGTGTTAAATCCCTAGACTTAGAGAAAAGAACACAGACACAGGGAAAAAGAAAAAAAAAACCAAAACGGGGCAGAGGGGATACACATTAGAAGGGGTTCTTGACTAGGCCATTTGGGAAGTCTGCACCTCTAAAGTACCTCAGCCAATGGGGAAAGAGAGAAGGGAAATAAGGCTGGGAAATTAGGATAAAAAGGAGGCTACATCCTCCAACAGCTTGAGAGACCCCATGGGAAATGCCCATGAATTCTCCCTTTATTCAAACAAAGTTACAGGACTCCTCTGTCTGCTTTTTGGACATAAACCTCTGGTGTTTGTGGATTAATTTTCCTGACAGTCATTACTCAGGAATGCTAAGTAAAAGCAAGCCCATAATACTCTGGTGGTTAATGTGTTAAATACAGAGACAAATTTCTTTATCGAGTAGATAAACTCCGAGTAGATAAACTCCAAGTAGATCCTAGGTGGACAAAGAGATATGGAGAAGTATTTTAACTTTTGTTCCCCTGTGTGGGACACACACTTAAAATAGATTTATTAAATGTTTGTCTACCAAAGTGAAATCATCATTTAAAAAAAACCTGATTAATTATGCTGACAATTCTGTCATCAGCAAAACTTCCCAAGTAAGATGAAGTTAATCACTGAGAGACTCTCTCGCAGTTCAGGATTTCCAACAGCTCTTTCACAAGCACCAAGAATCTGCTTGCTCCCTCTCATTACAGAAAGTAATCCAGTGTGAGAGATCAATTGTTTTTAAAATAAGAATGCCTCAACAGTGCTTGGATTTCATCTGGAATGGCTGGTTATAAATCTGTTTTTACTAAGGTTAATAGCAAGTACTAGAAAAGCTGGGCAGATCTTGGCAGTGACGGCAGGTGACATGAAGTGCACAGATAAGAGGCTTGGTTGCCTGGCAGCTCCCTCAGGGGGAAGCGAAAGGCTCTGGCTCTGGGGAGATTTCCCCAGACAGCGTACTGTGGGTGAAGAGAGCCTCTATCACTAAGAGGATCTCTCCAGGCTACCCCGCCGAACTGCTGCTAGGGAAAAACTTCTCCAGAGGACCCAGAGATTTTCCTCGGACGATAGGGCCCATGGCAGGGGCTCTGCAGCACGGAAGGAATTCCGACTGCATCACACTGCACAGCCCAGCCTGGAGCCCTAGGACCGACCTCAGCTGGACGCTGCTTTCCATGCCCCCTGCCGCCCGAGCCCAACTGCAGCCTGCTAGAGCCTGCTGGAGCCTTGCTGTCCCCTGGGCAGGAGCACTGCACCAACAACCGACTACCTCTAACCCCTGTCCCCAGCGTTGCTCCCAGCCCCAGGCCTCGGCCTTGCTTGGCCACTCTTTGCTGCCCCGCCCTGCCCGGCCTGGCAGCCGATCAGGGCAGAGAAAGCTTCCGCGGGCGGGCTGGAAGCGACCCCGCCCTGGCCGGCGGGGCCGAGTCCCGGATGCCGGCGAAACACTGCTCGGGCATTCGGGCTGTGGGAGCAGCCCTGGCACGTCAAAGCAGGGAACTACGACACAAGTCCGCCGCCATTTTACTCTCGTTTCCTGGAGGGATGAGGGGCTCGCCCGGAGGGGCAGCTTGACCCTGCTCCCCCATTGACTTTTTCCTCCCTGCCCTCCATCTTCCCCGTCCGCACCTCCCGTGCCCTGCTCCGCCGCTTCCCGGGGGCAGCTTCTCGTCGCGACAGCCTAGTGCTCTGGTGTTCTCCCGACGGAGCTAAATCGCTCCAACGATCAGCCAGCAAGCACTCCAGACACTAAGTCATTGAAGTTGGTATTTGCCTTATTCGGCACCTACTGCACGAGGTATCGCTCCTCCTAACACGCACACCCAGCTTAGTTACAGTGAAGTTTATATGGGCATAGTTCATACATAAGCATTACTTTTCCTAGAAAATGCGGTTATATGCAAATTACTTCCTAGAGTAATTAGGAATATAATTCATTATATTAATGAATATAATTAGCATATCTTTAGCGCAAGCGCAGTGCTCTCGGGTGGTCGTCAGATGAAGGCTCGAAGTCTTCCTCCAGCTTGAACTGTTTACCTCTTGCCTCTAAGCATGCGTTGTTGGGCTTTCTATACATTGTGCTGCCTCAGTGAGCTTCGCTGTTCCCTTGTGTTAGGTGTTGCTTCCCCTTTATCATGATGTTCTTTGCTAGACAGGATGCTGCTAGTTTGTTAACTGTTGTATGCTCTTGCTACATTTAGCAACATTTCTTTTTAACCCCATCTTTCAGAGCAGCCACTGCCTGCACCCAGCCCGCAGCCGCCGCCGCGTTTCCCGCGCAGCCGCAGCACCAGCCCGCAGGACAGTGTGACTCCCATTACTATTCCCTGCAGGCTAGTCACCATCACAACTCTGAGGGACTCCAGACTCTAGGAAGACATTCCAGCTGAAAAACTGGTTGAAACCAGCTGAAGCCCATTGCTGTCTTTAAAATTCTTTTCTGGTTATCTGGATATTATGCTCTGCTTTTGGCTGAGTGACACATTCATTCCCCATGTGCTGGGCTGGCTAATTAGGGAGACACACTCACTTAATAAACTTAATGAGAATAATTTCCACCAGTGATCTACTCAACTGAAGTAAAGAGCGTTGATGTTACACAGGAAATCTGACTTAGTGGAGTGATACAAAACATATATTGCATAATACAAATACATATCTAAGTCAGACAAAACCCTTTCCTTTAAATGAAGGTCACTTTCTGGTCCCTTTTGTTTTGAGATAAAATGAGAGCTTTTTTTTTATTTGCAACAGGTGTGTTGCTACAGCCTGCATTTCCCCCTGAGCTTGAAGAGCATCTCTTGAACATGTCACTCATGTGAGCCTAGCACATGGACTGAGAGCTGAAAATACAGCTGAAGCCAACCCAGTTTTCAGTCAAAGGTGGAGTTGCTGTATGTTTTGGTTCAAGCACCAACCCAAAGAAATGGTTTAGCTTCTGTCCAGAATGAGCCCCTGTTCCCTCGACAGCTTTGCCAGCATTTTGAGCTGGCTCTGTAATGTGTCATGGCAGTGCCTGCATGCCTTGATCCAAGACTTTCTCTTTAAATCCTCAAGGACAAATGGGAAAAAAAATCCCTGTGTTGTGACCTGATGAGTTTGTGCCCTCTTTAGCATGTTGAAGAAAACTGCTTTAGATTTGAAAATGGAATTTGTAAAGGATTCCAGGTAATTAGAGGCATACCCACTTGGCTCATTGAGCTCAAGTCAGTTTTAGTTCCAAAATTCCAGAAAAAAGGGAGTGATGTCTAGTTCTAGAAGTCCTCAAAAGGTCAGTGTCGTGTGTGTCACAGTGCATAGTGCAGCCTACAACAGCGTTTACGGCAATACAGAAAAGACCCTGAATTCTGGCAGTACTTTGGATGAATGGATCTCAAAGAGAATGAGAGAAAAACTTTGTAAGTGGCTGGAAAGGCCAAAGGAAGAAGTGAACTGCAGAGCCAGGAGCATGTGGAGGAAGAGATGTCTCATTCTATAGTCATGCCCTCAAACTCTGCCTGAGGATTTCTTGCTTCCCAAATAAAACTTATTAAGCTGCTGCTTGTAGATGAGGAATGCTTGTGGGACAAACACATAATTAAATAACAGCATCTCCTTCCTCTTCACCCTTTCTGATAGTTCTGAATCGTTATTTACTTGGGTCCTTCTTGCTAAACCAAACAGGTAGTAAACTTGAAATCAAGAAAAAAAAAAAGCTGTTCCTGTCATCTCGACTTGTTCACAAGTCGTTTAAATCGTCATCGTCTTTCTTAAGACTGCATTAGACAACAGAATGGCAAATCTAGGGCGTGGCCCCGTGTGACAGTGGCCCTGTGTGATGCAGTGCCCATAGGAAACAGAGGCCATTGTGACGTGGGGTCCTGACAGTGAGGGTATCTAAGGAGCAGAGAGCCCTGGGGTGCCCAGTCCTAGGAGAGCAGCTCTCTCAGGAGGCAGCAGCTCTCCAGGGCCACAGTGACAGGTCTGTGGCAGAGGACGCCAAGGACAAGCATGGAGGAGGAGCAGCCGGTAGCACAGCCAGCACAGGCACGCTGCATGTCTGTATCAGCTTCCCTGATCAGGGATGCAGATGCAGGGACAGGCCACCAACAACAAGCAGCATGGCAGGACCAAGCAGGGCTGTCAGTGCAAATTGAGTGCCACCAAAGCACTTCGTGGCACAGGCCTGTTTTGAAGGAGGTAATTTTGTCCTTCAAGAGGAGGCCTTCAGAGGAGCTGCACAGGAGCTTCTGAGTCCCCAGCTCATGGGAAGCCACCCTGCCCCAGCAGCAGGATGGCCTGGAGGACAGAGAGCCACAGAGGCAAGGACTGGGTTCCTTGCTGAGGGGCTCCGGGAGGCTCGATGACACACCTGGGCAGGTGAGTGCCCATGACAGAATGGGACAGCCTGAGACTGGACGGGACAGGGCCACAAGCCTCCCAGGGATGTTTGGCTACACTGCACCACAGCAGCCGAAGGTGACACGTCGGAGATTCACTGAGGGCACCATAAACAATCAGGTGATAGTGGAGCAGCTGGGAGCCCAAGCTCCAAGCAGTGAGCTAGTGGCCTGGACCAAGGAGCAGGAGTGTGAAGACGCAATGGGTCCAGAGCTGTCTGAGGAAGAGGAGTGGCATGATGCCCTTGATGCTGAGCTGTCCAAGGAAGAGGAGCGGGAAGACGCCCTTGATGCTGAGCTCTCCGAGGAAGAGGAATGGGAAGATGCAATAGAAACAGAGCTGTGCCAAGGGACAGATGTCATCAGGTCATCTCCTGTCCATCCCTGGCTCAATTCCTTGGGCCTGCAGGACAACAGGGGCTCCCACCCTGGTCCCAAGGAAGGCCCCAGCTGCCCCACAGATGAGGGAACTGTAGCAAGTACCACACTGGAAGGATCTCAGGACAAGGAATGTCTCTCAGATGAAGACCATGAAGTAGAAGGTAGCACAGCCACTGTCACCGCAGCAGCTCAGGAAGAGCCCTCTCAGGTGGGGGAGCAGGCAGCAGCTTGCCCATATTCAGGCCAGGCCCTCACCTACACCATCCCTTTCTCTACCTTCCTGGATAGCCTGGTTGAAGGGAACCAGATGTGGCACAGGAAGGCGCTGAGCGTTCTATGGAGGGCCTTAATTGCTGCCCAAAGCAAAGGACAGCAAAAGAGACAGCACCCAGAAGGCTGCCAACAAGCTCTGCCAGAGCCAGCCCAGTCCATCAGGGCTGAGGGCCTGGACAAGGACCATCCTGTGAAACAAGGTCCTGGCCAGCAGCTGGAAGCAACAGAGCTGGACCTAGAACTGAGCATGAGGAAAGCAACAGAAGCAGCAACACCTGCAGGATCTGCCTTCAGATTCCTTCCCCCACAGTCATTGATGCCCTGGCTCGAGAGAGACGGACGTCCATCTTCAAGAGTGCCCCAAGGGCTCTGCTCACGGTCTACACTGCAGTACACAAGACAGGAAAGCAGGAACAGCATCAGCCCACAGCCCGTGCACTGGATCAGCTGGACAAAGCCCAGTATTTCAGCAGTGAGGTCCTGAGCAAGGCTACAATTGTGATTGAGACACTCAAGCACGTAGAAGAGCAAAGGCACCTGGAACACAGCATGGATGCAACATAGGCAGTAACAGCCAGAGCAGCAGGGGCAGGACGCCCGGCACAGGCGCTACACAGCCCCACAGCTGATGGCCCGGGTCTCCAGGACACAGCCCAGTACATCAGAGACGAGCTCCTGAGCAAAGCCGTAATTGTGATCCAGGGATCTGAGGAGCACACAGAAGAACAGAAGGGCCTGGAACAAGGCACTGCTGAGGGGATGAGGGTAACAGCCCCAGCAGAAGGGACACAGAGGCCAGGACATACCGAGCAGAGTTGCAGAGATGATGCTCTGGTATTCCTGGATGCAAACAACTATGTACAGACGGAGGTTGTTAAGAAGGCTGTTCTTATGGTCCAGAAACCCTTCGAATACCCAGACGAGCCAGAACTAAGCTCAGTGGAATCAACAGGAGCAGAAAGACCTGCAGGACATGCCCAAAGCCTTCCTATACCAACTGTCATCAACACCCCAGCTCGACAGAGAGGGTGGACCCTTGTCTGGAAAGCACTGAGGGCTCTGTCCTTAGCCTCTGGCACAGGAGAGAGGAAGAAGAAGAAGAAGAAGAAGAAGAAGAAGAAGAAGAAGAAGAAGAAGAAGAGGAAGAAGAAGAAGAAGAAGCACCTGACAGCTGATGCCATGGATGTCCTGGACACAGGCAAGTGTATCAGGAGAGATGTCCAGGACAAGGCTACACTAGAGCTGCATGCATCCAGCCAGCAGATTGTGGAAGACCAGGATGTGGAACACCGGAGGGATGTGTCATCAGCACAAACACCTGCTGCAGCAGGGGCAGAGAGGCGAGCACATGAGACCCACAGTCCCAGACCTGATAGTCCAGTCTTCCTGGATGAAAATGACTACCTCCGAACTGAGGTGGTTAAGAAGGCCGTGCTTATGGTCCAGAAACAATTTGAATACCCAGAGGAGCAGCAGGATGAGGAACTAAGCCCGGAGGAATCAACACGAGCAGAAAGACGTGCAGGACATGCCCAAAGCCTTCCTGCACCTGTTGACAGCCCAGTCATCAATGCCCTGGCTCAACGGAGATGGCTGTTCCTTACCTGGAAAGTACTGATGGTTCTGGCCAAAGCCCCCCCCACCACCGCTGGCACAGGAGACAAGAAGCACCCAACAGCTGAAGGCACAGATGTGCTGCACAAAGCTGAGTCTACCAGGAGAAATGTCCAGGACAAGGCTGCCCTTGAGATACAGGGATGCAGCCAGCAAATTGTAAGAGCAGGACATGGAAGACAGTAGGGATGCGTCATCAACAGTAACACCCACTGCAGTAGGGGCAGAGAGGCGAGCACGTGAGACCCGCAGTCGCACAGCTCATGCTCCTGTCTTCCTGAAAGCAGCTGAGAAAATCTGGGCCATGGCTCTTAAAAAGCCCGTGCTTATAATCCACAGACGTGTGGAAGAGCTAGAACACCCTTGGGAGCAGGAAAAAAGCAGAAATGAAGAGCTGGGAGCAGAAGCTAGAGCTGCAGAGGCAGAGAGCCCCGGCCATGTCCTGCAGAGCCCTAGAGCCAACGGCCACATCCTGGACACAGCCCAGGACATGCCAGCCTCAGCAGAAGAGACATATAGCCCAGGACATATCATGCACAGTCACCCAGATGATGCTCCGGTATTCCTGGAGGCAAATGACTGTGTCGAGACTGAGGTGGTGAAGAAGGCTGTGCTTAAAGTCCAGAGACCCTCTGAAGAGTCAGAAGAACAGTAGGAGCAGGAAGGAAGCATGGACGAGGCAAGGGCAGCAAGAGTCAAGG
Organism: Daphoenositta chrysoptera; assembly: GCA_013397915.1. Taxonomy (NCBI): domain Eukaryota; kingdom Metazoa; phylum Chordata; class Aves; order Passeriformes; genus Daphoenositta; species Daphoenositta chrysoptera. The sequence goes on along the minus strand of VZRO01007696.1, from coordinate 4,771 downwards.
CAGCAGAGACAGGGAGCTGGGCACACAGCCCCACAGTCTGTGCTGGACACAGCAGAATACATCAGGAGTGGGGTGCCTTCCCTTCTCTATCTCCTTCTCTTGTAGGGCTGTAACAGTTAATGACCCATATATATACACCTATACTCAGATATACACCTATGCTCACATATACATGTCTATATTTATAGCTATATTTAGTTACACCCACATATGTACAGATACATACATACATATATACACACACATATATACCTATATATAGATATACACATATATAGCACCCTAGGAGTTAGTTACTCTCGGCACATAGAGTATTTAAGGATCATCTGTGAATATGGTAGTGGTATGTCAGGTTTGTTTACACTCTCTAGCAATTTTTCTAGTGCATAAACAGTATTCTGATGTAGCTAAAACTTCCTCACCCCCACTCAACTTCAGAAATGTCCTGCATAGCAGAAACAGAGTTGAAAAAATATAGGAACTCTTTCAATAAATGCATGTTTTCCAAATGTTCTCAAGTCTGCAGGAACTTTTTTCACCCCCCATGTACAACAACCGGCACAGGCACGCCGCGTGTCTGCTTCAGCTTCCCTGAGCAGGGATGCAGATGCAGGGACAGGCCACCAGCAACGAGCAGCATGGCAGGACCAAGCAGGAGCAGGGGATCCCGGCACATGTACGGATGGAGGTTGTTAAAGAAGGCCATTTTTGTGGTCCAGAAATCATTTGACTACCCAGAGGAGCAGCAAGATGAGGAACTAAGCTCAGTGGAATCAACGGGAGCAGAAAGACCTGCAGGACATGCCCAAAGCCTTCCTGCACCTACAGTCATCAACACCCCAGCTTGACAGAGATGGCGGAGCCTTGTCTGGAAAGCACTGAGGGCTCTGTCCTTAGCCTCCCCCTGCCACCTCTGGCACAGGAGAGACGTACAAGAAGCACCCAACAGCTGATGCCACAGAGGTACTGGACACAGGCAAGTGTATCAGGAGACATGTCCAGGACAAGGTTGCCCTTGAGATCCAGGGATGCAGCCAGCAGATTGTGGACGACCAGGACGTGGAACACAGTAGGGATGTGTCATCAGTAGTAACACCCACTGCAGCAGGGGCAGAGAGGGGAGCACATGAGACCCACAGTCCCACAGCTCATGCTCCTGTCTTCCTGGATGCCGCTGACTACATCCGGACTGAAGTGGTTAAGAAGGCCGTGCTTATGGTCCAGAGACCCTTTGAAGAGCCAGAAGAACAGTAGGAGCAGGAAGGAAGCTTGGACGAGGCAAGAGCCTTGGCAGCAAGAGCCAAAGCAGCAGAGACAGGGAGCCAGGCACACAGCCCCACAGTCTGTGCTGGACATAGCAGAATACATCAGGAGTGGGGTGCCCTCCCTTCTGTATCTCCTTCTCTTGTAGGACTGTAATGGTTAATCACCTCCCTCTCTCTCTCTCCCCCTCTCTCTCTCTCCACACTCACCTATATATACCCCTACATATTCACCTCCCTCTATATATACCTGTATTTAAATATACACATACACGTACACACACATACATATGTATATATACACACACGCACGTATAGACCTGTGTATATACACATGTATATAGCACCCTTAGGAGTTACTTACTCAGAGCACATAGATTACTTAAGGATCATTTGTGAATATGGTACTGGTATGTCAAGTTTGTCTACCTTGTCTACAAATTTGTCTGCTTTTGTAGGGCTGTAGGGCCTATATATATATGTATATATACAAATATATTTACAAAATATATACTGATAATAACCTATATATACCTATATATATACATGTCTCTCTATATATACATGTATGTAGCATCCCTAGGAGTTAGTTAGTCTCAGCACATACATTGCTTAAGTATCATTTGTGAATAGGGTTGTGGTATGTGAAGTTTATCTGCACTGTCTACAAGTTTGTCTAGTGCATAAACAGTATTCTGATGTAGCTAAAACTCACTTCCTCACCCCCATTCAACTTCAGAAATGTCCCACATAGCAGAAACAGAGTTGAAAAAATATAGGAACTCTTTCAATAAATGCATGTTTTCCAAATGTTCTCAAGTCTGCAGGAATTTTTTTCACTGCAATGTACAAGAATCTGGGTATTTGCTTAGATGACACAGAGAAGAGTGTTTGTACTGTCATGGTAAATTTCCTTCCCATTTCCTTCCTGTCCCATTTCCTTTTTTGAACTGAGCCTTCTCAGTGTTCAATGCAATTTTATCTATAGCAAGGTAAAGGATTTTTCTGGTAGACTTGTAGGGCCAGGATAACAAACCAAGAGACTACCGTCTAGCTGTGGAGGTTAAGGTTGCTTGCGTGGGGACCCAAACTCTAGGGAATTCTGATGCAACTTTCTCTAAGGAAGTTGTGGAGGTTGGTTAAACTGATTTGGGGGTTGATTTGAGGGTTAAAGAGCCAGAATTGACAGGTTCAAGTCCTGAAGCCAATTCTGCAGCTGCTATCATCTTGTGGGGAACCCCTGCTCCTCCCACCAGTCTATGGTTTAGTGTGGAGAACTAGAATTGGCAGGTTCTAATCTTGAGGCCAATTCTGCAGCTGCTGCCTTGTGGGAACGGTGTTGTCCCTATGCAGGCTTAACTTTAGGGGAAAATGCCTGTCCCAGGTGGCCAGCGCAAAGAACATGTTTTGTTGTCCTTCCTCGGTTAATTTGTTAGTCGCCTCTCTCCCCCTGGGGTGGACTGGGTACAAAAATACTGGGATAAGGAACAACTGGTTACTAAGAAGATGATTGATTACTAAAAATGTGATTGGTTTTCAAAAAAGGCTTTAGGCAGTGGTATTGCTTGCCACCAAACTCGATCACGTCCAAAAGGAAAATCACTGGCACAAAAGGGGCAAACTGATAAGGTGAACTACTTCAGGGCAAAAAGCAGAAACCTACCAAAACCACGGGGAAAAAAAGAGCAACTCAAATGCCTAATTCACAGACTGCAGCTCTTGCAAAACTTTTTAAAAGCAGTCTCACGCCCTCCGCTGAACAACAAATTGGAGGAAACCCCACTGAAAACCTGTGGGAAACAACAAAAGTGGTCCAACGAGCACTTCATAGGATAAAAGCTAAAACTCCACCTGAATGAATTAATGCTATTAGCAATTTGTTTCACTCTGACATGTTTTGCCCGGAAAATTTGTTCCTTTTCTTTTTATTTCTACGAATGTCAAAAATCCCTGCATTGAAGATAAGGAAAACAGTTTGGGAGCAGAAAAACTGCAAGCAGCAAATTCACTTTCTTTTTATAGGAACAACTCATGAGATGGAGCTGCGTGAAAACCAGTGAACTGTAAAGTGTCATTAGAATTGCTTGCATTTTCAGTTTGTTAATGTTTGTAATTTGCTTGTGTTTTCATTGCAAGTGACTTGCTAGGAAATCAAATATTAGTCAAAGTATTCTACATATTCTTAAGTTGGATTTTTGTCTAACTTGGTTGTCTTTTTACTGAAAAATGGTGTGACAAAAAGTCTTACGAACATTTAATTTATCTCAACCAATTTTATCCTGAGAGCTGGTATAAGAATTTATACATATTTGAAATTGTCAAGAATAAGGCAGCTCTCCATTTAGATTTTAAAAAATTGTAATTTATTAAATAAAAGAAAATTTAAGATAAAATAAGATTAATATTAAAAAAAAGGGGAACCACAGTGATTGAAGATGCTTCTAGCTGTGTTGGCTCTTAGCTTAACACAGAGACCTGCATTGCTGGGCTTTGCCTGGACTGTTCCTAGGCAAGGTCTCTTAAGGAGCTGGCCTGAAGTCCACAGCACTGGCTTTTTTTTTTAACCCTGCTTAACCCAAGGAAAAAGCTCTCTTTGGTTTGTGACAGGGGGTTTTAAACCCCCTTGGCCCCTCCCATCACCACCTATTGTCCCGCCTCTAAAGTGGAAGGTGATTGGGGAAGTCCTTTTCAAGGTCTAGGTTATTGGTTCTGCTCCAAGTGTGATGTAATGTCTCTTATCCAATGGCTCATTGGTTTCCAGGGCCAGTCTTGAGGGTGATGTCAGTTGGTGTATTGGCGGGAAAAGTCCTCATTAAAATTCATAGTTGCCACGGAGTTCAGTGGCAAGTCCTCCAGGTGGTAGCTAAAAATAGTTCTGTGGTAACTTTGGGGATGCTTTTTCCTTTAGAAACAGGGCTTAACTGAGACAGGGTTGTATGGGCTTTGGGTTTTTAAACTTGGATTTTGAACATCAAAACAAGTAATTGTTGAACTGAAACGGCAATGTAAACATACAAACTTCTAACTGTTCAATAACTCAGTTTTATGTTTGTAACAACAACTTCAAATTAATTACTCACAAACTTATAGATGTGAAAGCCAACCCTCACTTTTATTTATAACAGAAATCATACAAATACGCACTAACCTTCCAAGTTCTGTCTCAGAAGTCTTCAAAATTACTATAATTTGGCTAAATGTTTTGCATTTACTAATTAGTGAATTGAAGAATATTAACAAAACACAAGCAAATGTTACATGTGAAATTATTGAATCCCCCTTCCTAAACCTCATGGGGTAGCCATGGACTGCAAAGAGGACATAAAATAGGAATACATAGGAATAAAACACAGAAAAACCTTCTACCAGCCCTCAATCTAATATGCTGTTGAATTTCCTGCCCTATGTCCTGAAAGAGTATTTTAACTTTGCCTCACTTCTCCTGTTTGTGCCAGTCAGTGTAGTGACTGCAGCATATTCTGCAACACACATACTTCTCCCTTGTGGGT
>VZRO01007695.1:613129-662924 GCA_013397915.1 Daphoenositta chrysoptera | reverse complement strand
AGGGGACACGGCCACTATGCCCGGAGGGGCCAGGGCCACACTGCCCTAAGGGGACACGGCCACTCTGCCCTAAGGGGACCGCGACCCGCAGGAAATGGCGGCTTCAGCCCCGGGGTAAGGCTCATTAAAGTCCAAACCCCAAAAGTGGTGCCCTGTTCCTGACTGCATTATAGTATTTACAGCGTTGCAGTGGTGTGATTTCCTCTCACGTTAGAATGTAGTCAGGGTGAGGGGGTTTTTCCCTCCCCTTTGAGAGAAAAAACCTAATGAACTATTTAAAACAGTGCACCTGGAATACATAGGATAAGAGCCCCGTGTCTTGGACTAGGTGACTTTGCAATTTCCCAGCCATGCAAGGCACTAAATGTAGATATTTGCCTTGTTTTTTAGTAGTAAATAAAACCCTAACGTAACTTCCAGAGATTAGTGCAGAAACCCAGCTGGCCGGGTGAGCAATGTTACACGGAACTTTCTGTCTGCATCCCACCCACAACAGAGATTTCAATTTCCATCATCTCTGATAATCAGCGGCTTCAGTAAAGGGTTTTGGCCTAAGGGAACTGCAATTTTTACGGATAGGCTACTCGCCCTAAAGAAACAGTGCTTCCAGCTTTTGTAAACCATTCTATAACATTAATAATAAGCATTTTAAGAGCTGCCCAATTATTCCAGTACTGAAAACTACTATTATGACAGTGTTTTGAATAACAAAATCCTTTTTACAGACTTTTATTCCTACCCTTCATTTAAAATTGTTGACAATCATAGTAGAACTTTATGGAAGCACAAATCAAAAATGAACAGGCCTGATGCCTACTATCAAATTAGAGCTTTGAAACACCTAGGACAATTGTAGATGCTCACTTTAATAATTTTAAGCTAACAGTAAAAACAGAGAGTGGGTAAAGATGAAAGCATAAAGTAAAATAAAAATGCAAACTATTTTCACATATCCTAACCTCTAATATAAAGACAATATAGATTAAAGATGAAGAGATATAACAAGGCACAATGGAATAGCTAGTAACAATTCAAAATAAAATTTAAATTATGAAGAAAAAGTGCACATTTGCAGGGAAAGTCCTCCACAGTTGCTTTGCTTGGTTGATAGTATGCTTTCTTTAGCCAAGTTGTTGAAAGCATGAGCTGCAGTGCAGATAAAATACATTGCTATATGTTTTGGTACTGTGGTCCACATGTGGTGCATGGACAAGAACACAAGCAAGAGAAGTGGATGGTACAGAGAAATTTGCTTCAAAACTTTGCAAACCCACTACTGAGCTCCACAAGAGTACTTGGCAGTTGCTTCTAGGCCACAAGAAATCTAAGACACCTTTGTCAGTTCTACAACAGCTACAATTTTCTATTTTACAAGGAACACCAGGGACTATTTTGAAGCTTTATTCTGATCTTAGGCAATTAGAGGTGTAAGAAAGTCAGCTTGCTGATCTTCAGCGGGATAACCAGATGCACATGCTGCCTCTTCTTGTTCACACCTCCCAACAGCTGTCAGTCTATCTTTCCTGTCATTTTACCCTGAGCCCACTTAAATGGTAGTGTTACCCACAGTCCAGAGGCTTGGAACAAGGGAGAAGCAACAGATCCTGGTGAATGGGGAGTGAGAAAGAAAGGAGGGACATCATATAGTTGTATGTACAACATATAACATATGTACACAGAGACAGAGAGGTTATGTCATGGCCCTGTAAAAACAGACATAACTATTATGTCTGCATTAGGTCAAAAGAAAACAAGCACACAATGATGCATACTCCAGAGAAGTTCATTTTCCAATGATCACATTTAAAGATAAAAAGGGAAAAAGAAGATACGTGAAGGGATGTAGATGATGAAAGTGGAGTGCCTGACTATGACATCAGAGTATGTCAACCAAGAATATAAAAACTATTTTAGCATAATATTAGTGGGGTTACTCACAGTACCTTAATACATGACTTAAATGTGAACCCTACACTTCCTGCCAAAACAGCTTTAGGGACTGCTGTCCAGGTGCTCCTTTGGGGATAAGCAGCCAACTCTCTCTGAATACTTTCAAAGGCTTTTGTGGATCATTTAGAAAGAATAACATATTATGCTCCCGTCACTTATGCTTAGTTTGATACACAATGCTACACTTTGATTCGAAAACTACTGTCAATAAGGTTGAGGGTGTTCAGAAAAAATAAATTACTCACATCCTTCTGACTGCCTATTGCATCATTTCTATAACTGAGCAAATATATAAACTGTTGCCTAGTAATTGTAAAAAAAACCTACCCAAAACACTCTACCACCCAGACGCTTCCACCGATCACAGTCACAAACTCTGGCCAGAAGAGTCAGTGGCATTACATTCGCTAAAAATGACTGATGGTGTCATGCTCTCATTTCGTAGCTAGACATCTGTTCAAGCAAAGCCCCATCACATTTCTCTCAGAAAGGTCAGCAGATCTCATGTTACTGGTTTAAAGATCTCTTCGTGATGTGCTGGATTTTTTTTTTAAATTATGTGTACACAGTTTTCTCTGTATCTTCATGCAGATACGCTACTCACAAGTGCAGCAGTGACAGAGAACACCATGATGTGGTGATCGGAAGGACTGCACCCACATAAACATAGAGTTAGTAATTATAGAGCCTCTAAACACTCTTAATTTCTCAGCTGTAACCACACACATTTGAAGCCTGTGCCCTCTGTAATTTTCAGGCTAACTTAAAACGTAGTAGTCAAGGAGGAAGAACCGAAAGTTACATTCCCAAAGATACGTAAATCAAAATACAGGTAATATGGCTATTTTGTTGTTTTTTAAAAGGTAATATCTAGAACTTATAGAATGGTGCAACTGTAAGGGATCCGGATATCAAAGACAAACAGGCAGCCAGGAGTTCATCATGAAACTTATCCAAATGAAATCCAGTGTGTAAACTGTCAGCACACCCCAACCAAGCAGAGCTTGATTTTTCAGGAACCTTTTCAGAGCTTTCACAGGTTTCTTCACAGTGCAGAAGGGAGTGATTATAACGATACAGATTTTCTCTGAAGCAAACATTTTATACTTGAAGACCTACACAAAAATGTAGGTTTTGAAATTTTTCTTCTACATTATCAAGGTACAGAGATAAAGGATTTAAAACAGTATCTAGACTAAAAAGGTTTGTGTAAAAAATTTTTTTTACATATAAATTTCAGGAGGACATATACTGATAATGAAAATAAACACCCCTTTCTCTTTCCAAAATATAAAATAGTGTTAAAAGGGCATTTTACAGTTAAGTGCATTAAAGTACGAATGGCGAAACCTCTAAAATCTACTATTGAACTGTGGTAGAAAAAAATGCACTATTGATCAGCCTTATAGAAACACAATGTAACAAATTTGTGAATGTTATGTGCACTATGTGGAAAGACAGAATGGCCAACACCACTAAACTCACAGCACAGCATCTTAATGACCTATGTGGCTAATTTTAAAGGTGACTATGTAGAACTGTGCTCTATCCTGTGCCACTTTTGGATCCTATGCAATCGTTAAGTATACTAAAATAATTATATTTGTGTCATGTGGCCATGACCAAGACAACAAGACCTGCTATTTAAATGAATCACTGGGACACCATGTAAAATCCTCCTTGCTTCAAAGACTTCCGCAAAAGGATGCTGTGTCACTGAAAGAAAAAGCAAAAACAGGAAGCATCCACAAATACACTCCATTCTTAGACTTCAGGGAGAATCTTCATCTACAACCTTCTTACTACAAATATTACAAAGCTTTTCCAACAGAAATCTCTCTGGTTTGTAGATATCCATATATACCTTATTTCCCACTGCTAATCCACAGGTGCTGCACAGATTTAGGCTCACTAACATGTAGTACTGTGGCTAACATCCTGCAACTGATCACATATGACCATCCCTTCAATGCTGAGACTTTAGCACCCTTGGAATCTCTAAGACATACAGACATATTTTGTTTTTAAATTGAAGCTGGTGAATGTAGCTATCAGCTTTAAAGAGTAGCTAACATTTCCCAATCCAAAAATCTCTTTTAGTTATCATACTTCCAGTAGTTCAAATACATTGTTTATAAGAATGAAATTAATTAATACTATATAACATTGCTTCTCAAACTTTTAAAGTGTTTTCTTCCTGGCCTCGTCTATCTTCATCTGACACTTTTATCCTTTTTATTAACAGTGGATCAGTCCAATTTGCTGTTCCTGTTTTGTTTTTGTTTTTTTTTCCCCAAGGGAAGGTATGGAATAAAAAGCTGAAAAAAGATCTTATTTCACAGCTTTCAGTAACATGCATGCCCCCTTTTATTTCCTGACCAAAGTAATTTTTTTTTTTTTAAATATTACTGTACAAGAAATATGTTTAAATCATCAGCATTTGTTGAGGCTGGATATGCCTTTTTCAATAGACTGCATAGCAGATTGGTCAGGCCATGTGACTTTCAACAAAACATCATATAAGCAACCTTTCATCCCTGACTCAATATACTCCTTGCACAGTGTGTTAAACTAAAGCCATAATTTTATTTCTTCTCTTCAACTGACAGGGGAACATTTTAATACCGGTTTCCTGCTAAACAATATCAATCCTATAAATGAAAGTAGGTTTTTTTGCTTATATTACTAGTCAAGAACAAAGTTTTCTGAAAATGAAAGCAAACCTATTCTTATAAAAAGACAGTGAAGTGTTCTGCAAAGAGATAGGGAAATTCATCTTGTTCAACAGATTGCTTATAAAAAGAGAAAATGACCCATTACAAACAGGATTTTATTCTGGAGGGCATGTGTTCATCTCTTCTGTTCAGATATAATACATCAGTCATCTTACGAAGTCTTAATAAGGAGCTGCATTGTATTTCTTTAGCTGACCAAACACACACTGGTCAATTCCAGCTTTTCTTGAAGGTGGTTCCAGCACACAACTTCCTCAACACAGGAGATAGCATTAAACATTGTCACCTTTTGCTGGATGTCCTGCTAAAACGAACAAAATACACTCCAACTACGTAGGGGCATTTCACTCCTGACAGACTGTGGCGAGCAGAGCGGCAGGCAGCTCTCCCAGGAAACCCTTCCTGTGACCGGCACTACTCCTGCCCAGCTGCCCTGAGGAGAACACCAGCTACTCTGCAGCTCCAGGGCACTCAAAGCATGATCTGACAGCCAAGTGCCATCAGCCCAAACTCATGATTTAGTCATTAAGTGTAGCTTTTTAAAAACATCTCTTTGCAGGAAAATGGAGGGTTTTAGTGCCATGTAAATACTATTGTTGACTTGCTTTCTGTCTAGCAAAGACTATAATGCTATTTACTACGTGCTGTTGTTCTTTTACCAAGAGGGTACAAGGCCTGGGATCTTTCAGGTCAGGCACCCATGTTAACAGACACTGGTTACACAAAAGAGACATTTTTGTTCAGAAAAGTTAGGAAACCCCTGACTACGCAACAAGACCATACATTTGCATTTGGAGAACTTTAAACAGATCTGCTCAGCTGATGGAAGCAATTCTTTCGGATTTATTTTTCTCTTGCAAAGACAACTCTTTTAGTCCTTTTTCACAAAATCAATTAATTTTCCTCCTTCACAGCCTCCACATTCTTCAGCTGGGATATTCCTAGCTCAAGGCCTTTCAAAGTCAAACAGCTAGGAAAGATGAGTATTCCCTGAAATGCAGAGCAGCTGCACAAAAAAAAAAAAAGGAAAACTGGATTTTCAAAAAGAATATGTTTTAAAATTTACTGTGTTACCTAACAATATGGCTGTAACTTTTTCTGTGCAAAACTTAATTTTGACTCTTTTTTTCATTTTGACTCTGGGTTTTAATGTATTTTGTACAGGTAGGTTATCACTTACTACTCTGATGCGTTACGAGAGCTCCTAAAGCCATGTGCTTCCACCACTTCAGGACAGATATTCACGGTATCTTTTATACATTCTTGACTGTCATGAGATTCCTCACAAATTGTCAATTTTTAAAAAAAAAATAGATTATACAGCCTTACACCAAATCTGTAACGGACCTGATGAAAAAGAACTACTGAGGGAAGATATCTCCTTATGCTAAATTGTTTTCAATCCTCTACCTGTGGCCACCTGTTTCCTCATTGTTCTTCATCTGTTACCATCCATGATCATGTGCCAAAACAAAACAGAAGATATGAGTGGGTACCTGCTCTTCACAACTCTTAGCTTTTTGGCTAGCCTTACTATTACTGTATTTGTGCATCCGTTCCTTTGCTTATTTTTCATTTAAATTCACAGTATGACTAACAGACTATTGACCAATGCCACATATTTAATTATGATGTAACAATGTTCATGAAATACACTTGTGACACAGTATTACACTATCTGAAGTAGGACATGAACTCGAGAGGAGAGAGGATGTAAGAAGTATTTGTAACTGAGAAGGGCCTACAAGGAGGGCAGTGCACTGAAACCAGTCAGGGATCAAAGCTCATTCTGCACCTTCTACAAAAATACTACTGCTCTCCTTTTTTAAATACATACAAGCTGAAGCTTTGATCAGTGTGACCGTAAAATTACACCATTATCTGTGCATTTCCATCACAATTCTTCTTTTGCAATTCTAAGATTAATTGCTCCTGTACAGCTCCCATAGCTCCTCCTTCTATTCCATCAAAATTTTAACTTGGACCAAAATATTCTGACCTCCACCAAATCTCATTAGCACTTCTCTAGCAATGTTCTCCAGTTATATCCTATTTGTTATGACCAAGACAAAAAGGCAAATTAATTTCAGGAAAAAAAATTGGAACCTTTTGATTAAACTACTTTCTCAAACCTTTTTTCTCAACAGTAAAGACACAAAAGGATTAGGGATGAGCATCAGGGTCAGTTAATTTAATGGTAGCTTCAAAAATGATAAATGGGCAAAGCAGGCTCTGTTATGCTTTTCCAGGTTACTGCTTTAGAAAAGCTCATAGTTTTTCTTCCAAAACCAAAACAAAAGCCTCCAAATTTGGTAGAAAAAGAGGTCTTAGAGCCTTAGGCGTAATTTCTTCTGTTTAGCTGCCAAAGTTTGCTGCAAGCCTTTATAGAGAAAGTTTTGTGAACAAAATAAATTAGATATTATTAAAAAGCTGAAAACTTTTTTTAAGGGGTCACACATATTTCCGTTTTTCTTTATTGAAAAATAAACAACTGAACAAAGTGGAAACCTCACTAAACACTTGTTAGAGAATAGCAATTAACACTTTGGTGGTTATCAGCAATGAGTCAACATTTCCTTAAGAGAAGTAAAAATGCTACCTGCAACTGCCATTAATTGTAATCTATGCCATATATATAGGGCACAACCCAGATATCCCTGCAAACGGAAATGCGTAGGTGACCCCACCCCTGCAGAGACCCAATTATGCCCCTGGGGATCCATTCACCCACGCTCATCCAGTTAGGGGACAGTGCTTGAACGTGCTGCTCTACAACAGACAACCACAACTATCTCCTGTTCTGCATCTCACAACACATTGACAAACACACTGGAGAAACATCCACGGAAATGTCCGGATTTAAATTTAACTAGAAGAAATCAAATCCAAAGCCATAATGAAATCCTCACTCCTGATCCTTGTAATTGCTTAATTTCTTAAATTTGCTTCTGTATTCTGGCATTTTGTTCTCTAACTTCTAAAAAAAAAAAAAAAAAAAGGATCTGTTTCTACATACATGAAAAATCCTCTTTTTACAACATCAATTATTTCATTAACACCATTTTAGAGCCAACATTTTGATTAGCATCAAGACGACAGAAAAACCATGTGGACTTTTAGAAATCTAGATTATGAACTCTGTCATAGCCAAACATCAATAACATCTACTTTTCAAATACCTTTTTTACAAACTATTTGGCTAAATTTAACTAGTGCATTTATTTAATAGGAATGTGCTGGATCATATTTGAGAAAATAGTACTTTTTAAATTGTTACCAAGTTTTGGTAATTACTTTTTTTTTGTCCTGACTTAGTTTTATCAGCTAATTAAAATAAAAGCTGAACTTCAGAAAGACAGGCATACCTCAAAGGGACACAGTGCCCTATCTCACAGAAATGAGTTACGGTTCTGTCAGTAGCATGGCTCCAAATAAACTATTTCCATGCCTGACATTTTGAGGCTTTGAAGGGAAAAGTGACCAGCTGGAAACCACACAGTATTTTCTTTCCTTCTGCTTCAGTTTAACAAGTACCTCAGAGCTGCTCTATTTCCCCTCTATCAGACATTAGGACTCACACTTCCCTCCTGAGAAGGTTAGCGCTAGAGGCAAAGCCCTCAAGAAGCAGAAGATTGGTTACAACGGAGAGAAAGCTGATCTCAGGCTGAGCACTCAGGAGCACACACAGATTAATTACGTGAAGCCTCCGTCCTTCCTGCACTGCACGGGAGGGCCAGCACAAGCAAAGTACAGTACCTGTCATCTTGTCCCAGATCCTCACTGTCTGGCATTTCAGATGGGAAAGGGAATTCTCTCTCTCTCTCTCTACCAATCTAGATAATCCAGGCAACGATCTTCTGGTCTGTTTTGTGTTTTAGGAGCCACCAGCCAGGCACCTGTGCTGCTCGCTGCCAGGAAGAACGCTCCTTGCTCAGAGAGCAAATGTTTACAAGACATCCTAAGTGCTGCTGGTCTTGAATGAAGTTCAGAGCGGTCGGCTTTGATTGGCCGTGGCTATAAATAAACAAGTCGTGACTCACCTCTCGCACTATGACAGGGTGTTTAGTAGCAAGCACAGTCTAAAGCCAAACAGTTTGTTTTCCTTCTGGTCATGTGAGGGAGAATCACCACCCACTGAGTACATTTTATTTTTCTGCTTCCACTGGAAATCTTCCTCAACATCTCCCATTTTTCTCAGGTGTAAGCAGCAATCAAAATGATGAGAAGCTACATAACTAACACAGTGACAGGCTTGAAAATATGAGAGCAAAGAGTTTACTCTTAACTATAAAAAATCCTTTTTTCCTCCCTACAAAGTATCAGTCACAAGCTGTCAGAAGAAGCCAAATTATTCTCCAATGACTAAATTTACAGATGAGAAAAATCCACAAAAACTTATAATTCTTTTAAATAAGGAATAAGAAGACAAGCTTTCAATAATGATTAACTGCATTGCTTTAAAGTTCTGGTTCCAAGCTCATCTGCCACAAGCAATCTTAAATAGGAACACCAGAACACTGTGCTAGCAGAGCCCTCAAAAACTAAAGTATGCTGGCAGAAGGAGGCTTTCTGCCAAAATACTTTGATTGCCTCTGTGAAGGTGAATTGAATATGGATTTCCTCCCACAGCTCTTCCTCCTCTTGCTGAATGCATGACAAGGATTCTGTCACTCCAGTTACACCAGCTACGTCTATATTAATTTTCAACAGCCCCGCAACCTTATCTGTGCTGGTGAAGCTTTGTCACACAGGCCAAGGCTCCAAGGATCCTGTATGTCTGTCGTTCAGCACAGTGCTCAGCACTGCTCCTCCAGTCAGTGGACAGGTTGACCTGTTGCTCTTATTATATTTTCAAATCCACATTACATCCAGGGATCTTCACATAGGACATCTCTTTTTCTAGGAAGGAACCCAGCAAGATTTATACCTGCCTGTCCTGCATGAGATGGTAAGAATTGTCCTGGGCATGTCACATGTTAAAAATAAATTAAAAAGCTGGAGAAAAGATAGGCCATGTATCTTTGATTTGCTAAGCTATATATGGTGCATTGTGAGCAATACATAATTTCTGGAAAGCTGCTTAACTTTTGGAACGACAAAGGATTCTACCCTTTCTTCTTTTTTTTGTATAAATTTCTTCAAAAGGACTAGTAATATCTAAAAAAATGGGAGTAGTCCTCTCACTAAATTATGCAATGCAATTTATAAATAAGCATTTATAAATGTCCCACCTACAACTGAGACTTTCCATGGTCACCAATACTGGCATATTCCAATGTAATCATATTTTTCTTTTATTTCCTTTTCTTTTTTCTTTTCTTACTTCTGATAGTTATAGGTGAAATAATTAAGAGTTTAATTTCTTCAAGCTTACCCCGAAACAACAGAGTTGCTAAATTCAAAAATCTTAATTAGTGAAATGATTCTGTGTAACAGTTTCATCGTCAGATCAAAGTTGTGATGTCTTCTAATCAGGAAAAGAAGCAAAAGCAGTCACTGAAATCTGCAAACATATAGGAGCACCATTCAAAATTTAAATGTAGCATCAAAAATGAAAGCAAACAAAATTGAACCCCTTATGCAACTTGGGCTGCTTTAGTTTCCATGCACTGCAATACACTCTTACACAACCATACACATTTACTATGTAAAATGCCTTTTTACAAAATATTCCATTTTAAAGCATTTGATGATCACACTCAGAAGCTGAAAAGTGTTCAGTATCATGTTTACCCCTGTATTTCAGCCTTGGAACTTGACATATTCCAAACTCTGCAAGTGCAGCTTTGGACTGTTCATTTCTTTGTCACACTCACAGAGCTTATTGCTACTGCAGAAGAACTGTTTACTTTTACAATTCCTTACAACTCTTCCAAGCCCTCACTGAGGGAAGGAGGATAACAGCACCTTATTTACTTATTCATAAGCAAGACCTGAAAAGATTAGGTTCAAAACTGTCTACTAAATGAGTACCTATCTAAAATGTCAAGGACCTGTTAGCTTGGAATTAGAGCGTTTATAAAACACTTCAATACTCAAAGACTAGTTTCTACTGGTACCACTGCTCATCACTTTTGAAAATCGTACTTGAGAACAGCATGAGTGCATAATTAGTGGAACTGCAATCACACAGAAGTATTTTGCTTGGTATCACAAAGACGACTATCTAGAAAATTCATCTCATTTTTTTGATCATTCTAAATTCTTCTGCACCCAAGGGAAATAAAATTTATATTCGCCCATCTGGAGGTTTCCAGCAGATCAGGTTCCAGATTATTTCACAGCTGCATGAGATGGAATGACCTCTCCAAGAACACTTGGGTGGAACAGCAGCAGGTGAACAAAAGTACTGTACTGAATCAGGCCAAAGGGCTTTGGCATCTTCTATTGTGTCCAAAAGGAACCGCCAAGGAAAAAATACGTTGCTGCCTTCTACAGATAGTCTTCCAGACTCCATACCTGTGGAGATTTGAGCCACCAGTGATGCCTATTTTTCAGCTCTGAGTGGATTTCCATGCTGTGATAACACCTATAACATCTTGTGGCAAGGACCTCTGCAGCTTAACTGCATACTGTTTGGGAACAAAAATCCAGCCAACCCCCACCCAATATTGTTTGCTCTGATCTAGCTGCTTCAACTGGTTTCCAAGAATTCTTGCACTGGAACAGGCAGATGACAGTTAACTCTCTTTAGCTTTTCACAGTGATTTATTGTTTTTGCAGACCATTATAGTTTGGGTTTTTTTTGATGGGACTGCAAAATTGAAAGATGAATGAAGCTGTTTAGAAAAGAGGTTACCATTTTTTAACATTGCTAAAAATTAGTTTTAAACTTTTCCAATATGAAAAACTCAAGGTAACTAGAAATGACAAAACTGAGGAAGGAAAGTATTTTCCTACCCATTTTATTTTTCAAGGAGATTCTTATTTCCTTGCTTAGTTGCAGCTAAGCACTGCATTAACTGCACTGGACTTGAGTCATTCTTCTCTGTCCTTCCAAGTTCCTTCTTGCCACTTTTGAGGCCTCAACTCACATGACTAGTTAGTGCTTCTCTGAGCAACTTCTTTGAGCTGCTATATTCCAGCCTTGCTATGTCTCTCTCACTTCTCACATGCAGTGTTTTCTGAAATTTTCCCTCCCCTTGGCTCTGTTGGTTCTTCAACAGAAAGAATAACCCCTTCTACCTTACAGTGAATTCTTGCCCCTTGTGCTATTACTTCTGAAAGGAACATGGAAGCCCTTGGTTTTGTAATCAAGAGGAAAAGCATTCTATCTACAATGTCCTCCTCTTGGTCAGCTCATTCAGCTTTAAAAGCCCTATTTTGCTCACCTGTTTCATGCATGTAACCTCTTGCATGCCCTCAAAGATCCTCACTGTTCTTTTGCAAACTCTTCCTGTGTTTACTATAACCAATTTAAGGTGGGAGAGATCAGAACTGTAGTTATTCCCAGTGAAAGCATACTATTATTTACACATTCTGACCTCTTTTCTAAGTTGTTTCTCATGCTCTGTTGGCCGTCATTACCACATTTTTACTCAAAGCTTTCCAGAGTACCTGATCTTCTTTATGTTGTTTGGATAACTTTAAATTCTTCTTACTTCTGCTTATCTCCATTACCCTGTTTTCAACTAAGCTGACCTCTTCTAGACCTTTCTGAAAACTTCCTTGAGAGCTGTTGAGTAACAGCTCTTTACTGTCAGGTATGAAGACATCCCGAAAGATGTGCTGGCATGCAGATCAGATGCCAGTCTGACTTACTGCTTGATCAGGGAATCTTAACAGTTTTGCTCTTACTGAGTACAGTCTTGGACTGAACATGTACCACAATTATCGACTACGTGGCCTTTTACCCAAATACTATGGACATTTATGCAAAATTTTTCTTTTACAGGCAGGCACCAAAGACTGAAGAAGTCTTCAGCAAAAAGAAGGGAAATAAAAGCTATGTTCTTGCCAGAGATAAGGAAGCAGCCTCACTGAAAAGCTAAAAGGATTGTAAATAGTGTCACATACACTGTTTTACACACTCAGATAGATACTGATGATGCTCAAGAGTTTTAGGAGGTAGGTGGCGTGTCCCACCCAGGCTGCAAACTTTCAAAGATTTTAATTAGTCAGCCTGTGGCATGCTTTAGCTGGTCAACCAGCTCCAGAACTACTCACAGCCACTGCTGCCTGTTATGTCTCTCCTCACCTAAAAGGGAACACAGTGCTTTCAATGTATAACCCTGTTCTAATTATTCAGCTATGAGTCTCACTTCCAGTAATGTGAATGAAAAAATAATGAACTCCCTACTGTAAACTTAAAGACATCCTAAAAACCCTCGACTGACTATATATATATCACACTCCCCAAAGAACATCTAGTTTAGTTTATATTTCCAGAATGAATGGAAAAGTCTAGAATTTTACTTTTGGTAGATGGTTTGAACTGAGTTATTTTCAGCAAAAGCACAGGTTCAAAAATTACCATCATTGTCAAAGACATGTTTAGGATGAAAAGTAATGTGAAATGCCTTTTAATGCTATTCAAAAAAAATCGTATTAATAACATATATGAAGTCCCCCAAAATGGACTATTTCACCTCTTTTTCAATATGGGAAACTGATTAAACTGATCACATTTGTGTGTTTGTGCAGGCATGTGTACAATTATATATTTATAAGCACACACATATGAAAGTATATATTTTACCATATTTCATCATATTTCATAGGGCATACCCAATTTCCCCATATTTTCAACCAAAATTTGCTGAATGTTTCCTGTCCCGATTCTTTCTGTGTAAAGCTGACTTCGAACAGCAAATGTTTATTATATCTACTTAACTTTGAGGTCTCTCCATACACTGTGAGATATACAGAGGAGGCTGGTTTTAAAAGAGAGGAAACCTTTCATACAAGCATAAATGAAAAATCCTCAAACTGGACCTGCTGAACATGCTCAGTTCTTTGTTGGGATATTATACCAGGTGTCACCACAAGCAGTAAGCAGTGTGCTAAAAAAGATGAGGACACCTACTACATACAAAACATAGTCTGGTACTTAGCTGTACCAAGGTTCAGGATTGGAAAAAAAAATAAAAAGAAAAAAATTAAATCTTTAAACAGTTGAAGACCAATAAAAGCAAACAAAAAAAGTGCTCAGGAAAATTTTTCTCTCTTCATGGAATTCTGCATATTATGCAGTATTCTTATTGTACCTGGATGAAATAATTAATTATTAAACATTTTTAAGATCACAAGCTTCATGTTCAGGAAGAGCACTCCAAACAAACAGCATTCCGTTTTGACAAAAGAAGTGCAACATTCAAAAAGGTAAACAAGATACCACATGCAAGAAATAGTCACTGGGCAGAACAAAGCACATGAATATGTATTTTTAGAAAATCATTAAAAATTGAGTATGAAAGCAAACTGACTGTCAACAGACACCGAAACCTGATTTGTATCAGCAACAATGAATTGTCACTGTGAGGTTTTAGTGTTTCTCACAAAGCACGCGTAATAACGCTCCATGGCGCATGACAGTATCCCCAAGTTTCAAACACAAGCAGAAAGAGGAGTTAAAGGAAGTAAGAGACACTTCAAGTGCAGTTTAAAAAGCAGATTATTACAGTTTAGTCACACGAAGATAGCAAATCTTGCTCTTTACAAATATGACAGATCATGCTGGATTTGTGTGACAAACAGAGAGGAGCTGGAGACAGGAAGGTAGATCTTACCACTAAGGGTGAAAATCTCAACTGCTCTGTGACTTTTGGCCATGGAGTCTTGTTAAACAGCTATAAAAGAAACAAATATTTGGAGGGGGAAAAAAAAAGACTAAACCAAAATCCCAAACCCACCTAGCAATTATCTGAACCATTTCTAAAGATAACTGACTATTGTTTCAAAAATTTCAAGAAACCTTTTACATACTGTTTCATGAAATTATTTGATTTATTATACTACATTTCTACAAAGGTACTTATGTACTAGTTCATCTCATGACCTGTAATTCAGACAAGTCATATTAAAATGCATTTTTTTCCCACATGCTACTCAAGATTCTGAAACCTGCCCATCTCCCTGTCTCTTGGTTTGTAGCAATCTGAATCTGTTTCTTCTCAGCAATTGGTTTCTTTTCCTATTGACAAAAAGATGAACTATATGAAAGGCAGACCATACAGCAAGATACTCAGACCACACACTGAGAGCACCTATGTCTAAAAGATTTTGCTGGTATGCTCACAGTTTGCTTAGATGACCCACCATTACTTCAGTGCTGCAATCATCCTACGAACATGAGGATAGGAGCCAGTTTTCCACCTAAACATGTAATTTATTCTTTGGTGCAATGTAAGAAAATCTCTCCAGAGAGGGATTAGTGCAATTGCAAGCCATAACAAGATCCAAGTACAGGTCACCAGTTCTGAATTAGACTTCAGAAGCTTAAGGATGAACAACTGCAGGACTTCAAGTACATTATAATGTAAGCACAGCACACAGTTATATATCATTCATCATTTTCACTGACACCAACACTTTTCTTACATCCCAGCACAAAGACGCAAAGTTTTGATTAATATTCAGAATTGCTAGCCAAACATTTTCATATTAGGTATGACTAATTTTGATTCCTTAAGGTCCACAGCCTTTTTCAATACCTGTATAGTGGAAATGAGACAGATGACTAAATGACTACTATTTATGAAGTTATTAACATCAACTTATCTATTTGTTTGTTTACTGTGTGACAAGAGATAAACTCTCCAGTGTTTAACCTGTCTGATGGTGAAATTATAATCATATTCTCTCCCTTTGAAAAGAGCTTTTTTCTCATTAGAATTGTCTTTATTCAGTCTCAGTGTGGTAGTTTATAAAACTGTGCAGCTACAACAAAAGAATACATTATTAAATTGTCACTAACATGACTCAGTTTCAAGGTCATATTTTCATGTGATGGAGCAACTGGCAATCTCTAGGCTACCTGTCAGTACTTTCCAACTCCAACACTTGTAACAGCAAGTTAGCAAATCTGATACATTATAAGAAAAACAGTAACATGTATATTTATGTAAGCAAAGTTTAAAGTATTTACAAACTTGGGGAGAAAATGTTAGAGTGTATGCCACTTTTGAAGGCACCTATTTGTGTATGCTGATCAACCAGCTGGTTAAAAAAAATACAGGAACCTGTCACCACAGCTCGTATTACATTTTGACCTCACATTATAGCCCTACCAGACAGAGAGAGAAAGCAAACTTCTTTAAATGCTAACATCAAAACTTAAAGAACTGTTGTGACAACACAGAAGGGTAAGATAGGTAATAATGAGAAGCAGAAGCAAGAAATACATTATACAAAGCAACAGTATGTTTCACACAATGGCAATTCATACACATACACAATTACAAGCTGGGTAAGATGGTTAATTCTGAGTGTACTGATTAAAACAAAACTAACTTTATCCTGAAGTGACTGGGTAAACCAATTTCTTCACAGAGTTTCTCTAAAGTGAATACTTGTCAAACCCAACCATTCTGCTCTTTTAATATCCAGCCCTCCGTGAAACATCTGCAAATTTAAAGCAATGGGAGGCCAGTGCAACACCACACAGCTCCACAGAAAAGGCAAAGGGGCAGGCAAGACTCCAAGTGAGAACTCAGCGCTCTGCAGCAACCACACCTACCCCAAAACACTACAGTCAAATGGCTGCTGGGCTGGTAGAAGTCAAGAAGGGTTCAGATGAGGGGTGATGATCAAGGAAGCCCTGCAGCTTAACCCCTCTGTCAGCAAGGGCACCTGCTGAGTTGTGGCTGAGAGGAATCCCCCGCGCCGGCCAGGCGAGCGCTGCCACAACACTCAGCCAGAAGTGCAGAGCACCCGATAACCTCCACCCCGCCCGGAGAGGATGGCAGGAGCACGGCAATCTGCCGAGGGGCTGACACAACTGCGGGGAGGACAAAACTAACGTCACTTAGCTAGCCTATTGTCCCAAAGACAAATCTGCCATTCCCTACCTCTTTACTATTCATTTTTATTTAAATTCAGTCCATTTCAGAAGGTGGTTTAGAACACGTGTATAGACCGTTTGTATTGCTCAGCACAACATCTTCTCCTATCATCGCTAAAACTCCCTTTTCCCTCATTTTTTAATTGACATCAAAAGATTTATAAACAATCCTTTTTGTTAAGCTGTAGGAAATACATTTTAAAAGTACAATTTGCTGCTAGAAGACTGAAAAATCAAGCTTTCAATTTAGAACTTATTTATATATGAATACATACATATCTATATAAATCTGTAAAATGCACAATATTTTATCACAGCTTTTGCTGTTTCCTTTAGAATCTTGAATAAAGATCATTGAGCCCAACTCCCTGGATGTTCCTATAGATGTTCCTGTAGAGAAGGGAAGTAGAAGGGTAGAAAAAATAACTTTCTACTCAGACTTTTACTTTAGTTCAGTGAGGTGGGTTTCTCTTCTTAAGAAACCCAACAAACAAACCACAANAAAAAAAAAAAAAAAAAACCCAAATCCAAAACAAACCCACAAAAAATCCCCAACCCCCAAAATAATTTATTTGGGGAACATTTAGAGCTCTTTAAATATAATTTTTCAACTGCTTTTCAGGTAATCTGCAGGGCTTTTCACCTCCTTTCAGTGACTAAGAAATCCCCAAAAGACTAATTTCCATCTGCTAAAATTATTCTTTACCAAAAAAACACCTTTTCAGTACGTTTTGAGTTTGATTACTGATTGAAGAAATAAGTATTTTCCAAGGTACATCTGGAAGGAGTTTGAGCAAAGGATTTGAAACTTCAACAAAAAAATTCTGCTAATGTGTTGTTCTCAGAAACTTCTATTTGTGTTTATCATCTTATTGTATTGAGTTTCCAGCCGAATTCCCACACTTTGAGACTTTGATTATAATTTTAAAAATTTCTGATTCAGCTACCCAGTTAGGACAGGAGTTGTCAAGGTACACATTTTAAGAAAATTGTCTGCTTGTGGTGAACACAATGGAAAGAGTTTGTTCCTGTGCAGCCTTGACACGAGAACCTCGCACAGTAATTGTTCAGACACATCTCAGTTTGTGTTCTAAGGCAAGCTACACATGTTTAGAACAGTATATTTTTAACGATCAGACATGCAAACCTCAGATATTATTGCTCTGATTAATTATATGACTCTGATCTCATGCCTAAATGCACAAAAGTGTAATGTTTAGGTACACACTGACCTTGCAACTTCCTTGGAAGGTGCTGGTAGCAACAGACACTCCGTCTAAAATTGAGCACCAGCTATCTCACGTGCCCTTCTCGGATTTCTCAGACTTTAACATTTATATACAATCTATATACAAATGTAGGTATAAATAGATACATTTATTTCAGTCTTACTGTGTCACTTAACCGAATAAAAAGTCAGTGCTTGTATGAACAAGACCAGCTAGACTGGGTCTGCCAAAGGCCCATCTAGCCCTGTGTCTTGTCTTTAATGCTTGCCAAAACTGAATAACTGGGGATACCTAAACAACAGAATAAAAAATATGGGAAAATCCATAATGATAGCTCCATAAAATACAACAGAGCTTCCAACAATCTGCAGCTTAGGGACTTTCAAAGCCAGAGATAGTGATTTTTTTTTTAAAAGCCTTCAATTAATTTTCTTTAAAAAACCATCCTGTAATTTATATTTAAAATCCATCTGTAGTTCTAATATTTACTTATTTATTTAGTTTCTTATGTACTTTACTTATTTAGTTTTATTATATTTATTTAGTTCTAATCATATGCCAAGGATTTCTGAAACTTATTATGCATTTTTATTTTTCCTCAGCTTGCTGCCTGCTATTTTGATGCCTCCTCATTGTAAATGTGTGAGAGAGAAGGCATGTTCCTTGTGGTATTTTGAGAGACCTCTTTTGTATTTCTCTTTAAGTATTCCTTTTCTCTTTTGAAAAGTCCTACCTCATTTACTCGTTCTTTATAAGGAAATAGTTCTGTATATTTGATCTCCCTTGTTGTACTCCTCTGGATTTTTTTTTCTCCTGTACCTTTTTCTGAAAGGTA
Organism: Daphoenositta chrysoptera; assembly: GCA_013397915.1. Lineage (NCBI taxonomy): Eukaryota > Metazoa > Chordata > Aves > Passeriformes > Daphoenositta > Daphoenositta chrysoptera. The sequence goes on along the minus strand of VZRO01007695.1, from coordinate 644,174 downwards.
GCAGATCAGACCCACACACAGTACTCAGGATTTTGACATACAACAGATTTACAAGAGTGGCATGTGACTGTCTTTGCTTTTTCCCTGCATGTCATTTTTACTGATACTTAACAGTAGATTTAAACTGTTGATCAATGCTGGTTTTGTGAGACCACATCTTATTCATGAGTGATTACAGTCACCTTCAGACACTATTATATGTGAATTTAGTACTGGTATTTCTGCATAACTTCACAGTTACCTACACTGAATTTCAGATACTGTTTTACTGAGAAAGAATCCTGTAAGGATCTTCTGAAATTCTTCACAGTTGGTCTTTGTCTTAATTTTCTTGAATAATTTGGTACCTGGCCATCCCACTATTCACTGCCTTTTAAAATCCCTTATATTTGTCAGAATAATTCCAGCACAAATAGCGGGTATTTTTACATTCACTGTGAAATTCTCTCAAGCATTACCTCTCACTATGAACTGACCTACAGTAACCTCAACAGCCACAACTACATCAGGGATCTATTAATCACACCACTAATCCAAGCACTCGGTAAAAAAAGGCTGAACTTCTGAAAGAAGAGCTAGGGAAAATCTAAGCTAGGGAAAGGAAGTGTGTGCCATATCGTGCTGTGGCCATAACATCCAGGTGGACTTTGGGGAACTATCATGGTTTTGCTCTACAGCAAAAAATTTATCTCTGAAAATTTTAATTTAACTGGTTACCTTAATATGTCTGATCATCTGTATTCATTTAATGTGGAAACTTGCACAACACACAGAATATGAGCATATGTTATTTTCTGTTTCCCTCAGTGTAAAAATAAAATACTTATAGCTGCCTAGAATTGATCTTCAGTGTAATTTAGACTCTAAAACATTTGGAATATTAATTTTAAAAATGTTTAGGCACACAATATATTTTAGTAAGTAAACATGCAACATCTCTTCTGTCAATAAGAAATAAGAGAAAAAAGGGAGACTTGGAAGGAATACCATGAAGTTTGTTTCAAAACAGCTGAGCTGTTTTACTCAACTGTATGTTGAAACACCTAAAAGAATATAATGTTATTCTGCTGACAGGATCACATGCTTCAACAAAACTGTGCCAGGACATTCCTTACTAAATTAGTGACTAATCAGATGTTGGGCTGGGAAGCACACCCTCACATGTTACAACCACCCAGACGTCCTTCTCATTAAAAAAAAAAAAAAAGAAAAACAACTACAACTTCTCTATAGGTTTGTGTGCCCCCTATAAATAATTTCCGTCATGGTTTTGTAATCTAATGCTTGCATTTGGCAAACCAGATGCAATTAAAGGTCAAAACCTGACTACTATAGAAAGTACCTGACTATTCTACGTCTGCTCTTTCTCTTAACTATCACCATTCTAAAGATTCTAAGCAAGGATGTCCTCTTCCTTCCATGTCAATAACTAGTATATATTTCTAAATACCTTGATTCATTGATCACAAATATTTCTTGCTTCTTTTATCAAGTTCTCAAATTAATCAAAATTTCTTGCTTCTTTTTCTTTCTTATTACCCTCAGATTTCCATTATCCTTTATAAATTCTTTAGAATTTGAAAACTTGACAGAAATTAATTCAATAGGCTGTTGGGAGACCACTTTTTGGGGGTTTTTTTTTGGTTTCTTTTTTGTACAGAACAAACCCTACTCTTCTCAAAAAAATAAAATAGCAAAAGCAACGTTTCTGCCTACAGGAAACAGTTAATATAGACCAATATTAAAAGAGGATAAAACCTACTTGTACTTGCAGAAGAAAAATATCTTTTTCACATGTTTTGTGCAAGCCATACCATTTGTTGCTTTTCATGTAGTCTTTTGTGATAATATAAAAATACAGAATATTGTTAAGCTTGCTACCCATTTTTATAGAGTTTTTAATCAACAATCATTAGACTTACATATAATAAAAGCCATTCCAAAATGAAATAGTCCAATTTTCTTCTTAGTCTTAAAACAAGTCTCTCTATTTAAGGTAACACTGGGGGCTCCCTGAATGCTATAGTTTATAAATACCCTTTAAGATGACAAGTCAAATGACTTCAGGATTGCAAGTTATCTCTCACAGTTGTTCAACTGTTAAAATGGAAAGTGGTAAGAATAGAATAAAAACACCAATGGCAAAAATATTACATGTGCGATAGAACAAACAGAGCACACAGGACACGACCATTTTAACATTACTCTTTTAGCTTAAATTTACTCTCTACCCTTTGAAAAGGTCTGCTTTGTGAACTTCTCTCCTGATGAGCAATTTGAGGTCCGTCATTCCATTCAGACTCTTACCCTCATCAGAAATGCAGTCATCCTTTATGTATGAGCTGTCTGGTACTTGTTGCAATAATATTCTGCTAGTTTAGGCACTAATTTGATGCAACTCACCTAATTCTATAATAATGAACATTTAAAAATATATAAAAAAAGGTGAAAAATAGCAACATTACATTTGCAAGCAGAAGCTGAGGCAGGCAAACACATCCAAGAGCTCTGTGGCAATCAGACAGTCTGCTTCCAGACTAGGCCGCAGTTACATTTATTTTACGGTGTAAACCTATAAAGAGTTAGAAAAAGGATGTTTCAACTGTATGTCAGGTTTCTATTCTCTTTAGCAAGGCTTGGTACCTTGGTACTCTAAAAAAAGTACTATTGCTTGTTAACCAATTCAAACTTACAATAATGTGGAGCTAAGGTCTGACTGTCTAGACATCTTACTGTGTCTGCCTAAGCTCTCTGAAGTCTTTGAACTAGAAGATAGCCTTGCTAACTCAGAGAATTGCCCTAGAAAACAGATGGTCTTTACAAGGAATTGACTTTTTCGAGTTTGTGCTGTATGCAAAGCCTTGGAATACAGTATCTCCACTTGAAAATAAGGAATTAAAGATTGCACTCCAATCAGTAACTTAGTGTCTACTGTATTGATATGAAGCTACTTCTGCATAGTCACAACTACAAATTGCAAGTCACATGGATTCCCACCAAAAATCAGAAAATCCCAGAATACGGAATACTTGTTCATACACCTTTATGGATTAGGGACAAATATTCTGGGTGAGACCTGACAGAGGCAGTGACCAGTTGTTCCATTGAAAATGATGTGACTGAATCCAAGTCATCTCCTTTCCCTGTCTGAGCTGGTTGGGAAGGCTGTTGCCACCCTTGAAGAGGCAGTTCTTGTAACTTGAACCTAGCAGGTTCAACACATGAGTTGAAGTACATGACATTAATTTTTGGCTGACATTTTGTAAGACTATGTCCAAGCCTCTTGGATCCTTCAACTGGAAGGATCTTTATTTAAGATATGAGGGGTCTTTGTCACTTTCTACCTCATACACTCAATTCCAAGTTTCACTCTCTTATTGACAAAATACCAGTCAATCACATCCCTGGACAGGTTTTCCTGTAATGCTATTTAGGCTGGCAGCCAAATTAAGAGTGTAGCCTTCTACATCCTGCTGCTGAAGCATTCTATTTATAATAAACAATTTGTAAATAGAAACAATTAAAAAAAAAACCCAAAGAAAACAAAAACAAAACCCAAAACATTTATACTGAAAGTGCAGTAATATTCAGAACTGACAACAATATGTAAGTGCGCCTGCCATTATTGACATTTTCCAAGCAGCTTTGAAAAATAAATAGGGAAAGGATAGGAGATGCTATGGTTAGCATGAAAAAGCGGACCTGCTCAAGAACAGACAGAAAACAACATTTCATTAGATTCAGGAGGCAACCATATATTGCCCCTTTTAATTCATTTGATGCTCTGTGTGGGGGTATTGCACTCCACAACAAGATTAATTACTTGCTTCACAAGGGGTCCCTGAAGACAGAAAAAGTAATCTGAGAGGGTTGGTACCAGCATGATTCCTCTGTAGTTTTTCAGATAGATTTTCTCTACAGAGATGTTCACAGACTTAAGAAGTCAACCCACGAAGATGGGATAGGCAAGTGTTTTAAGAGAAGCTTGTAGCTTTCATTGCATGACCAAAGTGTGGCCCACATCTCAATACAAAAGAGTACGGTTTGTTTTCCCCGTAATTAAGATTTTTAAAGCTTTAGCTCCGTTGGTAAAAAATACTGGAGTCAATATTGCTGTACCAGTAAGAAATATGAAAGTATTAAAAAGTGAAAGACACCTCCAAACTCCCTTGCTGAAAGCTGGGAAAACTTGGCAAACAGCAGACAACCCCACCGTACAAGTCTGCAAATTCAAATGCAGCACCTGCCCTACTCGCTCTTGTCTAAGATGGAAGAATAGATCTAAGCACTTCTTACTGAGAAAGTGCAAAATTGAGAAAGGGACAAGTGGCATTGGAGAGCTTCAGAGTAACATTGTTTCAGCAATTTTCTCCTTGTGAACGCCTGGTTCGTTTCTTCACTCACCTCCTCTGTGCAATTTTCTGTATTTGCTTTAGAACTTCTCTTTCAACTCCATCGGCTTTCAGAAGTTCTTTTATTTTCTAAGTGCTAGAAACAAGCTGAACTAAAAAAAAAACCCAAATACCTTCAATTCTACATATCTTCTACTCAATGTTTGGTTAGTGCTGTGATCAAAATAAACAGTCTACCATTACAATAAACACAGTGACAAAAAAAGGACGTGAGACAGCTGAGATGACGGCAGGCAGCACTGGGAGGTTGCATTTTTTCCCCAGTGATGACAATACGGGTGGCACATGACATGCCAGTGAGCGTGCCAGAACTGGGTCAGCTCAGAATTAGCAGCTCTTAGGTTGTTCTCAACGGGCAAATCCACCTGCCTGCGCTCACAGACACATTTAACAGAACTGCATCCTAGACAAAGTGAATCCAGAAGCAAAACTCTCAAAATAACTGAATGGTGACTGCAGCTCTGTACTTCAAAATATCAAACATGGAATAGGGCTGGCTTTACTTTATGTGGAAAATTGCTGAAGAAAAAATGCCTTATGCTTAAGCAAAAAATGACGAACAAAGGCTGTATTTCCACCCTGCCATCACCACAGACTATCACCACATTTTCCAACTGAGTGTAGCATTTAATTTTTACCAATGTGTAACAAAGGGAATTAATTACTGAGCCACTTATGCACAGGATGCAGCACACCCTGCAGTTTGCACAGACAGCATTTATGTCACGTATTTACTTCACATATTTAATCATGGATGCAGTGACTTCACTTGAACAAAGTATTCAAAAATTTTAAAAATAAGTATTTCAAGCTTCATTTATTTAAGTATAGTAAAAATACACATCTCACAGTACCCATATGAACTTTTTTCCAGCATGGAGGCAAACTGGCAAAATCACAGAATCATTTAGGTTGGAAAAGGCTTTTAAGGTCATCAAGTCCAACCACAATGCTAGGTATAAGGATCTTTTGAAGCCTCCACATGAAACTGCCTTGAGTTCTTTCATGAAATTACTCTTTCTGGCTTAATAAAGGAATAATATTTGTTTATCCCTGAGGAGATACAAACATAACACACACACACACACAAAAGCTTTCAAAAATATGCCTAGAAATTATTCCTGAAATCATCTGTGAGATTAGAAAGACCAAAAAACAACTCTCAAATCAGACTATGTGAGGTGTTCTTTTGTGAAAATTAAAAAATTTAAATTAAAATAAATAATAAAATAATAAATAAATAAAATTAAAAATAAAATAACAAAATAAATAAAATATAAATAAAATAATAAATAATTAAATAAAAATTTTAATTAAATATTTTTATAAGAATGCTTCTGTTACTAGAACAGAAGAAAAAAACTTCCCAGAGGTACACATCAGCAGTCTTCTGAATGATTCCTTAGATCTCAGTACTGCAACCCCAAAATAAACAATATGGAATGCTTTCAGAGCTCTCTGAATAGAACTAAAAGTTTAAAATAATTCTGAATAATTTTGATTACAACTAGCCAGGAGGGTAGAGGAAAGGATAAGATTGTGGGACAAATAACTAGAGTAATACATTTCTCNAAAATAAATAAAATATAAATAAACAAAATAATAAATAATTAAATTAAAATTTTAATTAAATATTTTTATAAGAATGCTTCTGTTACTAGAACAGAAGAAAAAAACTTCCCAGAGGTACACATCAGCAGTCTTCTGAATGATTCCTTAGATCTCAGTACTGCAACCCCAAAATAAACAATATGGAATGCTTTCAGAGCTCTCTGAATAGAACTAAAAGTTTAAAATAATTCTGAATAATTTTGATTACAACTAGCCAGGAGGGTAGAGGAAAGGATAAGATTGTGGGACAAATAACTAGAGTAATACATTTCTCTAGGAGTTACAGTTTATGAAGTAAAACTAGAAAAAATAGTGCTATCCAAGCAATTTCAGATCAACTGCTCTCACTTAGATATTGGAAAGACCGAGCAAGTTAGTAACACAGCTAAGAAGCTGTTAAAGCAATCAAGGAGGATTATTCAGAATCCAAATAAGTAAAAAGAAGGCATATTTCTTTTTAAAAAGTACACAGCCTGTCCTGAATAAAAGATGAAAGCATATATCTCAACTGCTACAATGCTTTTGAAATTCTGCTATACGACACTTAAAAGCTAACTGCAAAAATACCACATATATGCAATCCCCATAACTGCACACTTAATTGAAAAACTATACCAGAGGCTAAGGGCAGGGTATTATAAGTGCCTTGTTATATGAGACTGGTATGTCCTTAGCATTTTCATTCAGTATTTGCCTTAATCCTTCAGATGAGTGAGTTGCAATACCCCGGGAGGAGTGGCAGATACTGCAAAGGACAGAATCAGGGTTTAAAGTGGAGCTCAGACTGGAAAATGGCACCAAATCAACTACCCAAACTCATCAGGGACATACTATATTTGAAAAGCCAAGTGCATAAATGCAACATGGGAAACAACTTACTAAATATGCAGTGCAGTGGGAAAGGAGAATGTTTCTACTTGAGTTTTTTTAAAGTCTTAGAAAATAAAAAAACAAACTATGCCTGAGATTCATTTACAAGACATTTACCATATACAGCACAAGTCATGTCTTTTACACGATACTGGAGAGTGTTCATTGCTCAGTTTGAGCATCGTGCTCAGAGCAATACAGGTACTCACACTTGAATGATGACAGTTTCTGAAAACATAACTGGATTAGAATATATCCTTGTATAAAAACAGTTAAAGCAGCCCCAGTACAGTGCTGCTGGTCCTTTGTTTCTGCCCTTACTTCTTCAGAAGCTGCTCTTCTTGCACACAAGATAATGTTTAACCTTTATATTTAACTAACAGGGACAGAAGACAAGTAGGGCTTACAGAAAGAGGAATGCAATATTTGTTTGGTAATTGTAAAGAAATGGGACGATTCCAACATTTTCTCCTCATCTCTTCTGTGCACCCTCCATAATGAAAGGTGACTTGAGCTTCTTGGGAAAAGGAAGAGAGGAAAATGCCTTGTGAGGGTTTAAACAGAATTGAGCTATAACCAAATTACTAGAGATCCACAGATAGCAGGCCTGACTTCAAAAGTTTGCAAACTACTCCATGTGAGATGAAATTGATTCTATGCACTACATATTATTTCTGGGAAATATAAGAAAAATAACAAGCCAAGCAAGCCAGCGCCACCTTCTACCAGCGAGATATATGACACCTACAAAGGCTGTGCCATCTCCATCATTTCCCCTCGCCTTAAACAAAAAAAACCCAACCAACCATTAACCTTTTCCTGTACTTGTATAAGAAAATGTATGAAATCGTTTTCAGACTAAGTGTGACACTTTTGCCAAAGTTACACCATTTCTACTGAAGTATTGGTTTTTGCTTCTGTAAGAAAATGAATACAAAAAACTTCACCAGAAGTTTTGTAATTTATCAACATAAAAAAAACCAAAACCCAGAAGAATACATTACTTGAGACAGCAGCTAACAACTGGGAAATAACTAGCCAGAATGCAGGAATAAGGTCACGCAATATTAAAAAAATAAATAAATAAATAAAAATTGAAGCATCGAGAGGTTTTTGCAATGTAGACAATTCTTTCTGCAATCTGCAGAAGGTTTGATCATTTACGTATAAAGCACCTTTACAAAAACCCCATCATGCGTATTGCTGCCTATCTGAGTTGTGGCAACACAATATATAAAACAAAGGACAATTACAATCTGGTATTTGAGCGGTACGGTAGCTACTGAAAAAGTACAGGTTTAAGCTGCAACTAAAACTCAATTTCCATTTGCTTTCCACAAGTATGCATCCACCTCCTGAAGGACTGCAACTGCTTTTATATATTAAGAACCTTTGGGGGAACCATATTTTAAAGCAGAATTGTTTGAGGTATGTTATTCAGCTGTATGTATCTTCCGATGCAAACTCATATGCATATATGGGCCAAAATGAACAGAACAGCAACCACTATGAAATACCAAGGCTGGAAGCCTTTGAGTACAATAGATGCCTTCAGATTACATTGAAGTAACTGAAAAAGCAAATATATGCTCTCTGCAGCCTATTTGTATCTGTTTATCTGTTAAACTATATCCTGCCCTCTGCCTTACTGTAGGTCCACAGGAAATATTTTCTTCAGTCTGTTACCAGATTTCGTGCAGTTGTGTAGGGCTGTGTGAGGAAAGGATCTCGTCTGGATGACCAAAACAAGACCAAGAGACTGCGCAACAGAAACTGGAACTGATGGTGCCGTGTTTTGGTACCGACTGACCCACATGACTGGCCTCGGTTAAAAAAACCTTTGTTCCTATCCATCATATCTATAACATCAAGGAAATGGATTAACAAGTGTAAAACAAAAACACTTCTGCTACAGCCTTAATCTCGTTGGAATTCCTAATGGGAAAAGACCTCTTCTTTCCTAATCCACTCATCTACAAAGATATCTCTTCGCAACACCCTGAAGGACAGGACTTTTTGTGGCTGTTTTGAGATACAGTGAAGCAGCACATCCTTGGTGTCTCAAGAGTGATCTGAATACACAATCATACTATGTCTGAGACTCATTTCAGAGAAACTGTACATATACAAAGAGGTACAAAACCTAGTCCTCATGCCCTGCAGTTCTCACTGCTGTGGATTGGTATTCCTGTGTGTTGTGGCAAGAGCCAGCTTCTTATTGTAGCCACAAGCAGCAGTCAGTGGCATCCCTAAAACAGCCAGGCCTTTAGATGAACAGGGAACAATGACACGAGGGTTGGAAATGCTCTCTCTTGTCTCACCACCCGAGGCTTCCTGTATATATTCAAAGGAAACAGTTTCCATTAAGGCACAGTACACCTGACCAGCCTACAGACATTTGTTTGGGAAGAGATAGATCAGGATATATATCTTATGAAGTATTTAAAGTCTTTCTCCATTGATCATAAGACTAAGCAGACTACGTCAGAAATATTTAGGCACATGACTGGCAGATTGTCTTAAGCAAACCCAGCAGGCAAAACATATGCAAATCAGAGGTATGTAAAGCCTCTGACATAATAAACAAAGCATGGTAATTAGATGAAAGGGGCAACTGTCTCATTTAGATTCAGGGAGAACATGAAGAGTTTTTTTGATTGCTCTCAGTGACATACTAGGAATAATTTTGCAGGAGTACATTATGGAGTTATGATTAGATTCAAAAGATCATTTTTTCTTCTTGGAAAACAGCCCAATAGGCATACATTACGTGAAGTCTGTCAAGCTCTGAATGGTGCTAGCACAGAATATTGTTCTTCAGAACACACTGACCATTGTAATGCACACAAATGTCTATGAGCTGGGCTGATGCAAGTGTGAAATCAGTGTAGTTTGAAAGATGAATTCACGTCTGGAAAAGCTATGACCTGAATTTGAAGCTGATCTGTCATAACAGCTGACCCAGTAATGGATGTTGTTACCTACAAAACAGTAACGCTCGCCTGGAAGCGGGCAGCAACTTCAATGGCTCCGGGAGTCCACAAGTATCACCAGAGCTAACTCTCTTAAAACAAACACACAAAAAAGGGACTGGAGGAAGAAGGTGATGAGGAACAGGAATGTCCTGGGCTTGGAAAATAACCTCTGTGTGTCTGTTTGTAACCTTCTATCAGTGAAGGCTGTTATTTCAGAAATATCCCAGTTGGCTAACTACTGAGCTTCAAGAGCGCTTCAATATTAACCCATGGTTTTCAACATCAAATCCTAAAGTGATTCAATAAAGACAGCTGCCAGTAAAAAGCTTGACCAAGAAGTGTCCTTTTTCTCTTATAATGTTCCTGTTCCTTCTTACAGAAGTCTAAATCTTCATTGATCTGATCATATGAGCAGCAGTGGATGAGACATGCTGTTCATGGTGCTGCACTTACTTGTTTTTCCCCCCTCTTGGCAGCAGAGGACAATATGCCAGTCTACCTCCTTTGGGAATAAAAAACCCCTTTCTTTCAAACTACAAGGCCAGGAGAAGCCTTTCAGGATTTATTTTCATAGCCTAAAGAATTGTATCCAAAACATTCAATGTATATTAACACAGAAGTACTACACACCTACTGCAGTCTGTGTGGCTGATGCAGCCATTAGTGCAGTAGGGAGCTTAACACCATGAGTGGTCAGGCAAGGCTCTTCCCAGAAGAGAATTCAGTAGCTTTGATTTGAAAAAACAATAAAACATAACAGGGGACTGAAAAAGAGTTATGCAGAGCTGCTGGTCTTCACAGCATTAACTCCTTTCTTTCTGGCTTATTCTGTTCAGTCCCTCTCTGATGGCCCTTTTAAAGAACTGTTGCTTAGTCCCTTCTCAGGCTGCAGCTAGTTTTTTTTTTGGCTTGCTGTAAAATAATAATTTTGTGTTAATGTTAATTTGGCCTTCTTAAGTTTGACCACTCAAGAAATGAAGGTGTGCCACAACTCCTGTGCATATTCTAATACATCTACTGACTAGAGAAGCGTCAGGTTTCACAGAAACCTCACTAGGATAGGAAGAAATAAAACAGCTTTATAATGAGGAAGAGTAATTTAACATGTGACCTTTTCCACTGCTCTGTTAACAGCTGTCATCCATTTTTTTAAAAAAGCAAGACAGCAGTACAGCAGCTCCTCAGAAATAGAACCAGATTCAGGGAAAAAAAAGTGCTACAGTGCTACTTTCCCTCAGGAAGGTTCAGTTTATCTTGCTTCAGTTTGAAAATTTTACACTTAAAATAGTATTAAGAAATACAATCACAGGTCTTCTTACATAGACACATTTTACATGTGAAACAACAAGCATTCTGCATTTAAGTTATGGCAATGAAAAAGAAGTGAGACTATGTTTGCTTTGACTATGTAGCAGTGCTCAACAAAGATGAATTAGGATCAAAAGCAAGTGCCACAAATTAACAGCATTTTCATTGCAGTACTTTGATCTCTAATACTTGGAGTGTATGTGCACCAGAATAAATACACAATGCACATGCATGTTGAAAAATGGCAAGTTTCAGAACAGTCATAATCAGTCATTCACCCTCCAACTACCAAAAGTTTACCATTCCACTATAAAACTTATCAAAAATCTGTGCCACCATTTATGAAATGTCCTACTGTGATAGTGACTGACTGATATGAATTTTCAAAACCAGAATCACATAACAAAAAGGTAGGGCAGGAAATTAGTCTGTTCAGATCATTTTTGTTACGTTCTATCTATATCTGTTTTGATAAACCAAACTGTGTGTGGCAATTCTGTCAAGCACGAGAATCGGTCAGTTCTGGAGTTAAACCATTAAAATAGCTCTTAGCACAGTTTTGGCATGTGCCAACTAGCACTTGCCAAAACAATCCAAACTGGTTTCAAAGTTGGCACAGAGCAGAACTCCTTTCCTGCCTGCACACAGCCATTCTGCATGGACCTTAAGGCAGTTACCTACCATGGATGCAGGGCTGTCGGGCCACGATGGCAAAGAAAAATCATGCACACATTTAATTTATTAGAATAGACATTTATTAGAATAGGTGTTGTCTCTCACTGAAAGTATCACAGATCTATTAAATTTTTTATCTGTATGTTATTTAAGAGCAGGTGATTCTCTGCTGGATATGGGGATACACTTGGCATGTCTTGCTTATATAATAACTTGAAAACAGTTTTTCATATCCAATTTAGAGCAAAACAAAAAGGAATCAGGCACCCAGACTCAATGTCTTACAGCAGTTCTTTCAATTTCAACACAATCAACAGGCACATTTATAGTAGCATTAAGAAAAAGAAAAATCCAAACATCCACCCACAGTGCAAACAAATGCAAAATCTTTATGCAAAGAACTTATAAAAGCTATAAATGAAAGGTTGGGTGCAACATTTGAAATTTCATTTGTTAAACAGCATCTCTTAAAGCTGCCTTAAGGCAGAGGACTGTGAAGTGTCTAAAGCAATATCTATTTTTAGGGAAGGTACACAAGAGCCAGAGAACTGCAAACCACTAAACACTCATCTCTGCTCTGTGCAAACTGTCAGGAAAACTAACAAAGGACATGCATGCCTGCCCACCCTAATGTAAGCTGTAAAGGACATCATATCACAAACCTTCCATCCTCTCAAAACATGAACCTGCTTATAGATGAACACTGATGTTCATAAAAATTCACCTGGATTTCTGAGAAGGCTTTCAACAAGGTCTCTCATCAAATGCTTTTATGGAGCCTGAGAAGCCATCAGATATGAGAGGAATTATTCTGATAAAGACAGAGACCGGTTGCAAGGAACAGCAGAACTTTAATCAAGTATCATGTGATTTCTTGCAAAAAGGCAGAAGAAAGTGAAGAAATTCAAAGAAAAAAAAACTACAAAAACTCTTAAACTCACATGGGCTTTAAACTGATCTTTACTACTCAGGACATTACCTTGAAGTAATTATATATCCATGAGAACATCATCTCAGAGCTCAGCAGAGATTAAAAAACACCCAATAATGTGCTGGGATTTATCATGAAAAGAAGAGAGGGCCAGTGTATAGTCCAAGGATCTCTCTGAATGCTATTTGTAATTCTGTCCCCCCAACAAAGAAGAGAAATGGAAGAAAAATGCAGAAAAGCACAATGAAGACATCAAAACTCAGAGAACCTCTATTTTAGGAACAATTAAGCAGTCATGAACTGAACAGGACAGGACAGAAGTTTATAAAGTCACAGCTTGCTGGAGAATACCAATAGAGAGTGATTGCTCAGTATTTCTTCCAACAGGAAAATATGCAGGTAGAGCTTATGAAAGTATTATACAGCAGTAAACAAACAGAAGACTGTTCACAAAGCACGTGGTGCAGCTGTGGATCTCTGTGCTACAGGATGTTGCCAACAGCAGAAGTTTGTAAAAACAAAAGCAACAAGAAAAATTAATGGAAGGTCCACCTAGGACAGTTTGGGGTGGAGGCGGGGGGAAGGTTCAGCTGGAAGCTGCAGGGAAAGTAGACCAGGAGAAGTACCTTGCAAGCTTGTCCTGCTTTAATGCACTACCCAAGGTCATGTTTCTCCTGGCTTCATCCCTTCAGAGAGCAAATACTGGGCTAGATGGACACATACAATGCTTGTATTATATTACCCAAGGGCATGAGCTATGGTGAGCTCATCAAATTCTCTTTTCCATTCTCTGCATTGTCTCCCTACAGAACAGCAAATCAAGTCCAGGATTCTGAACACCTGAAAACCTGAATCCAAGATATTTAAAGTACTGTTTATAGTCTTTTCATTAAAATCAACCGTTTTGGTTTGGGGACCTGATGAACAGGTGAGTAAAAGAAAAAAATCGTATCAGACTGCAGAATTATTTTTCATGGAAACAAAAGGCATTCGAAAACCTGTGTTTCCTTTCACTTCACAAGCAATATGATTTTCTTTGCCTTCCTCTTCTCAAATGTAAACAGACAGGTAATGTCAGATTCAAAACCCCAAAAGAGAGTAAATTTTATGTAAATTCCTCTCACAAAGGACAAGAGGAAGAAATGAAACATAAATCAGACTAATCTACTGTGTCACAGCAATGGCTTCTCAATTAAAATTTTTGAAGCATTGCTGCTCTACACAGATACACGAAGTAGCTCTAGTTATGGTAAAAGAAGCATTTTACTCTGCTCAGTTCATGAACTAAGCTGTCATTAATTCCATATAGCTCCATTTTATGTTTATAGGAAAGTCCGAAGAGATTTCATACCTGTGGAAGTTTAGAGGTATGAAACTGAATAGGAGCTGCACATCTGAACTGCTTTCTGTAATTGCCATGACACTGGTGTCTATCTCTAGATAGAGAACAAAACCCTGCATCTTCCCTTTTTCAACTCTGCATTACTGTTTCTTCAGTGTCAGGCTGTAATACAATAGTGTACTAATGGATATGTTTTCAAATTATGTCAGATATATAATAAATCCTGCTGGTCTGTTTAGAAGAATAATGCCTTAAATATGCAACCTTTTGTTCTGAAAATGGATTGTCTGCAAATCATTTAGACATTCATTATACTGCTGCCATGGTTAAGGAATGATGTTTCCCAATTCAGTGTTCCCAGTGAAACACTCCAAACCATGTGCTGCTAGCTCACTCCCCCATCGCTCCTTCCTCTGTGGAGGGCTGGACAGGAGAATTGGAGACACAAAAGATCACAGATTGAAAGGAGAAAAATTTATAGGAAACAGCAATGATAAAGAACAACAAACAGTAACAGCAACAGTATCACAGTGTACATGGGGGGTGAACGATTCACACCGGAGAGCTCACCATGTGTAAACCCTCGACTACACCCAACCACACTGCCACACTACACCAGGAAGGGACTCCTGCCCCCACCCCTGGAAAATGGGGAAAGGTGGTAGAGAACAACCTCTGGGTCCTGGTCATGCCCCTTCTTAACCCTGTCTTGGCTGGAAGCAGGACAACTGCCAACAAATTAAATAAATCATATACTTTATATTAACATGATATAAACATTTGCCTAACACAGGTTAATGGCAAGTCAACAGACTTCAGAATTATTAATTTCCATTCATATGGATATCAACTAATATTTATTTGCAATTATAATGATCAATTACTTGTGCTGACTTAAAGGGAAACCCCTTATCAACTTCTAGGCAGCACTGGTATAATGAAGTTCTAAAAGTTACATCCTTGACCAACACAGTATTATTCTGCTTTTCAAGGAAAACACTAATTCCCAGAAAACACAAAGCATGACAATCCCAGTGTAAGAAAAAGCATTTCTAGAAGTATTCTGATATGTTACTATACACTTTAATGTAACTCAAATCAGAACAAAAAAGAATTTATTAAAAATTATGAACAAGCAGTAATAAACTTAGAAAATATCCTAAGATTAAAATAATTCAGCTATTTATTAGAGGTAAAACAGAGGTTTGTTTTTTTTTTTTTAATTCCAGGTCAACTATAAAAAATAAAGTTATAATTCACCATGCATTAAAAATAATATACCTACTTGCCAGTGATGGTCCTCCAAAGCTGCGCACCTGCAATTGTAGGAATGTAAGATGAAACACAATGCACTAAAACAGGAAGAATTTTTCTTATTTTATTTAACGAATATGTTCAGAATTGGGACAAAATGACCAAGGAATTCTCTGTATCAGTTAAACAGGAAAGCTGTATTATCTTACAGTAACAGTTCTTGAATTGCTCTCTGTAAACTTAATATACAGATAAAATCATAAATGGAAAAAATCAGGATCTTCTGTGGCTACATTTCCACATGGAAGGATGTAATGAAGATGATAATTGACAAAACTTTTACATCGACAAACCCCATACATCCATACACTGACAACCACTCTACATTCCTCATGAATCTGTAATAGTCTTGCCATCTAGTGGCTGGCTGGGAGTGTGAAGCAGCTACACAGACGGGTTATACTGGGAAGAATTTTTTCTGCTTTTTGGAGTGGCACTTCATTGATTTCAATTCATTACCACAGGACTTCTACAGTATTACTTCAATAGCCTGATTTTTCTTGAACTCTGTCTACAACGGCATCAAAAGAAATAGCTAAATAAATGAGTTTACTACCATAAATAATTATTCTATAAGCTGGGAAACAGAGGTCTTCCTAGCCTCATCTCTAAAATGAATGGTTAAATAATCACACTAACACGAGAGTGGTACATCTTGGATTTGGTCACTACAAATATATTAATTACAGGTATGAGTGAATTTACCTACATCATTGCCTTCCAGCTCGCAAGGTGTTCAATGTTTGTGGTGATTTATACAGCACAGAGCTTAAAAAAATCAAATTCTGTTTAGCTTTATAAGTTGGCCTCTGGGCTTGTAATACTCAAGCAGGAAACAGAATGGCAACCAAGACTCCCAGAAAAGGGCATGACAGTAGAGCACACTTCAGAAAAGGTAGCAAATACCTGCTGAAACTTAGCAGGGAACAGTGGGCTTTGGCAGTCAGAAATGATGTGTTAGTACCTCCAAGAGGAATATCGTGCTTCCCTGACACCTATTTCCTGCTTTTTTACTAAGTTCAGATGGTTTTTCAAACACTTTGTATGGGATTCAACAACAAACAAAGGCAACAAAAGAATCTTGAAAAAGGAATCTTCATGGCAATGAAAATTAAAAACCTATGATGAACAATTTGTCAAAGAATTTTCAAGACAGTAAGGAATACAGGACAGGAATTGAAAAAATACTCCAAAACACCAGACCAGCCAACTAACTCAAAATCCCTTTCAAAATTGGTTGTATTCACATAAGACTTTACAGACACTGGAGACTAAATGCTACACAAAATAAAAAGAAAATACCGCTCACTTCTTATTTAAACTGTGCTAAGATACATAATTTATCTATCTATTTACAAATTTCACCGATTTATCTTGGATGTCCCAAAATTTCCAAAAATTACATGAATAATGTCGGAAGAAGTATGAATGTTTAGGAAAACTTTGTATTTTAGAAGAGAATGCATTTTCAGACCTAGCAGTTAAGAAACAAGAATGATTGTCCACTCAAAAACTGCACTCATCTAAATGCTAAAACAAATCTCCTAATGCCCTTCCTACAAAATATAACAAAACTTCATTGAAAATGGCAATAGACCATCACAGATCTACTATCACTCTCTAAAATTAGCTGATACTTTTAGAATAATCATAATATTGACCTGGATTCAGTAATGAATCAGCATGCTCCACATTGCAGGAACAATTGTTTAAGCATGGAACTCTATTAGTACACTTACCTTTTATCTTTGAGAATACCAAATCCTTCATTATCTGAAGAATTAACACTCCAAGTATTATAAGGGAAGTCAGATGATACACTCGCCAAGGGGTCAATGCAACAAACCTAGAATGTTAAGAAGAAATAAATGTTGAGTACTTTTGAACTCATTGCAAAACACTGACAGCTGCTACAATATTGAAAATAAATAGGCAGAAATAGACTCAGATTGCATTAATTGAACTCAGTTCCTCTCCACAACCTTTCCATGGGAAGCAAATATTGAGAGCTCCAAGCATGACATTTAAAGATACAAAGATTAAACACTGGGCTTGTTGTAGATTTTTGTCCATACTTTTATTTACACACAGAGAAAATAAAGAAAACAAAATATTTTAATTATTGCATAGAAAATACTACTTTTAAAATAATTGTGGTTTCATTAAAATTAATTGTCTTGGCACAATGCACAAAGAAAAGGTTAAAAATTTTCCTGTGTTTCCTACAGAACCTATGTTTAAGCAAGATTTTTATACAAATCATTCTTTCAAACACAAAGATGAGATAAATCTATATCACAGCATAATATTAAAACTTGTCTTCATAACAAGCTTTCATGAATTTTGTTTTTAATTATATAATTTTTAAGAACATGTCTAGTCAAGTCAAACAGACCTAAACTCAGAAAGTATGAATTATAAACTCATGCACTGCTGACTTTGCTGTCCAGGTGTGTTTGGAGATTAGCTCTTCTATCTGTTTTACTGGCAAATATCCTAACTCACAAAAAAACCGGTGTGAAGCAAAAATAATTAAAATCCAATTAAATAAATAAAAAAATATTAAGTATTTTATTAGCTGGTTTCAAGCACTTTAAATTAGAGATCTGAATAGAAATAGTGAACAAATTAATATATTTTTCAAAGTAAAAGCAATTAACTTAAAGTTGAGGTTAGCCAAAACCAGAAAGAAGCCACTGTCCAAGGCACTGGATCAAATGAGAATACCAACAGAAACAAAATCGTACAAAGCTGGGATGTTTCCAAGAAACCTCTCAGATTTGAAAAAAGAGCAACTGGCCACCCAATGAGTTGCCACTGCAGAGCTTTTCTGCAAGAAAGAGGGGGAAGGGGAGCAAAAAAGAGTAGCAAAAATGGCCACTGCAGGGAGCCAAGAGGCAACCTTTGAGCACACTTGGATTTTTTAGAAAGAAAATTGACTTCACAATATTTCTAACAAGCCCAGGACACACTGCTTTGTAGCAAACTGCTCCAGTATTCCTTGAAAACCTCAAAAAGAAAGACTGCATTAAAGAAAATGTCCATGCCACTAATTTTCACATTTAAGACAAACTCATAATACCCAATCACCCTGAGCAGACCAGGATATGAATTCCAATACAAACACATAAGCTCACTCTGAAGGTTTTATCTGAATAAAAAGGGTTTTTATATCTGTAGAGAATTGGAATTATAAGACTATTCTATAAAATAAATATATAAAATCAGCACCTTCATCTAATTCAACCAGCTCAAGAAAACCAAAAGAGAAGCGTAGAGAAAAATGATTACAAGGCAACCTCTCTCAAAACTGCTCAATCATAGCTCAATAAATCAAAACTTGTAACAGCTTTGCATCATGTTGTCCTACTATTGTTCTTGGTAATATTATCCAGCATTAAAAATCCTTGATTGTGTTTAAGGGTTAAGTTCAGCTGCATGGAAGACTTTGTTTACCCTACTTAATTTATTGATAATGGGCTGGGGGGAGAGGTGTGATACTGTATAGAAAAATCAAGTCAAGAATTTTCCATCCAACTTCTAGGCAGCAGAAGTTTATAATAAATGCAGACCTTTAAATTGTTTAGGCTTAATACCACGTCTATTCTATAGGATCTTGGTGGTTCTTGTGCATGAATGTTTATAGAAGCACACAGAATGCCCTGACTTGGCAATTATCATTGGCCAGTCTTTGATGGTCTCAAACACATACAGCAATACCAAAATTTATACACGAGTGCATGTGTGTACATACACATAAATATCTTACTAGATTTTCAGGGTAAGATCAGATCCTTACTAAGGTGGCTTAGTCTATCTTTCAAAAAATGCACAGAACATGTTTGACCTACTTTCTGCTCCTAACTAAACCATACTGCTAGTTTCACTGCAGTCACAGCTGTCACCTGCTGTTAAAAACAATTGCACTAATGCAGACCAGGATTAGCAAATGAGGATTAACAAGGTAGCATCCTCTCTGAAAGATGCTTCCAAGACATGTCATTCCACCTTCTCGACACTGCAGTCTCTCTGCTCCAGCGTTCAAGGAAAAAAACTGTAGTCTAGTTGAAGCAGCTAATGTAGTCACCAAACCAGGACTCTTCACTTATTCGGAGAGCTTTGAATTGTTGTGACTGAACCTCCCGTGCCTTACCATTATTAGCTCTTTACCCAGACTGTGATGTTTGCAATAAAGACCATCCCTTGTGAATTCATTCACAGCCAGCTTGTGTCAGCCCTCAGGTGCCAGAGCAATACAGATTAGAAAAACTGTTTGCGAGCCATATGTCAGAGATCTGTGTCCTTGAAGTCCTTCCTGGCGAAAAGCTGATAAGGTCCCCTTGTACTTTTTTGGCATATATCTACCATAAGCTTATCAAAAGGTTAATTCAACATGTTGGGATCTGAAAACCACTTATTATGCTACCGCTGTCAGGTGGTATTCAAAAAAAGAATTCAGAATTCTTCTAGGAATTATCAACATGATGCATAGCAACCAGACTAACAGTTTCTGTAGTACTTTTGCTTATTAATAAAAGTTAGGGCATTTCCCCCCTTCTTTTTTAAGAAAAAGAACAGATTTCACTCTTAAGCATTTCTAACACACACATATCTGACAAAAATGAAAGGCTCCAGAATGACATCTTCATATACTGCACTCCTTCCATTTCGTAGAAGAATGCAATGTAAGAGAAGCTTACTCAACATGCTCTCTTTTTTAACCAATAAACAAAACAGACTGAAGTTTAAATTGTTTAATTTCCTCTACAACCATTACTAGAGACATAACTAAGATTTGTTCCTCCCTGGAATTCTGCATTATTTTGTGAATTTTTTATTGGGGGGGAGGACGTTTTAAGAAAGCAAAGGTTAAAACAACGTATAGAATTATGCATTCCAGATAACTACTTCAGCAGTTAACAGGACAGCTTGCACAACAAGGGGACAAGAAATTCTGCTGTAGGCAGTGCAGGACTCCCAAAAAAAACCCAGTCATGAGATGCCCAGGACTCAGTCCCTGTCAGTGGCTGAAAGGGGCACTCCCTGCATAGGAACAGCCCTCACTCAGACACAGCCCCCGGGGTGGGACACGGTCACCTGGCTTTGAGGCTGCAAGAAATGCCTGTCCCCTGCACTGATGGCAAAGGTGCCCTCACTGTTAAAGGACGTCCTCTGGTCCAGAGCACCCAAGTGAAAGAGCTACTGGAGGTGCTAAGCAGGTGGCAGACCACTATGGAGTAGGACTTTCAAAAGCTTAATTGTGTAAGAACCCGAGCAACGTGTTCCAACTGGAGCTCATTTGAGCAAGTCAGACTAGCTGACCTCCTGTTGTCCTTCCAACCTGTGTTCTTCTCTGCAGGAAGAATGTACGTGTGATGGAGCCAATCCTGCTACTCAATTCCACTGTGGAAGATTGAGAAACCATTTTTGTGAAATGAAATAGGTGCAATATCAATGGATAATTAAGCAGTGGTTGTCCACAGAGGTTGTGAAATTTCCAACCTTGACGGCTGCGAAGACAAAACCCTGAGCAATCTGATCTGAATTAAGTGCTGATCTTAATTTGAGCTGCAAGTCATACTAGAGACCTCATGAAGCCCCTACCAACCTGAATGATATCTTCATTCTGTGGCTATTTTAGTCTATTAGAAGTGGCTGGCAAATATTTTTCAGTAAGATGCTGACCTTAGAACTTAAAGGCACAACAGTTTCTGTTTCTGGGCCTGGTTATACTGCAGCTGGACTGAAATGATTCTAAATTGCACACTCAAAACTTGACAACTTGCACAACTGAAAGCAGAAATTCTTCAACCTTATGATGGTAAACCTAAAGATAGAAAAGTAGCCTAAGGTACCTTCTCCTTCTTGCCTTTTCTCCAGCTCTTTGTAGTATGGGATGTCAATAGTGGCAATATGTTGTATCAAAAAGGCAGCTATGTCACAGTACAGAGCACCTGGGACAATTAACTGCACAAATCAGATCGTACAAAGTCACTCAAGTGGCACAAGCCAGCTAAGAAATTTTGAAGGTTAACAATATCATACAATATTGCAGTCAGTAAACATAATAAAAACTTACAGGGCATGACAAAAGCTATTTTTAATTGTATCATGAGATACAGGGAAGACACAGACCTACCAAATTGTTTCAAATGCTAAATAAATCAATTAGATTATTTAATTTCAGCTGTTAAGATTTTGGGTTTTTTTACAACACATTCTAGAACTATGAATGAGTTGCACTTTGTAAACACAAAACATAAAAAAAACATTTAATCAAAATGAAATTATTTAGACTATCAGCAGCCAGTGCTAGTTATTTCTGGAAAGCCTGAGCAGCTACATTTTTAATAACCATCTATCCTTAGACAAATTCCAGAGATAATCACATAAATAAATGAAAGCTGTCAACAACACAGATGTGAGCATGGAGCTTTGCTTCACCATCAGCTTTAATGACACATTTATTAGCTGCATGAGTGATTTGTGGACTTCAGTTCTGTGGTCCACAAACTCATATTTCCATCTTAAAACCAGAGTGCAAACTCTTTGGAGTAATTCTGTGGAGTTCTAAAGAGAGCAGCTTGATATATAACTGTTTCCTCATAAAATGCTAAGGTGAAAATCTACTGACACCTTTCAGCCTTTTCCATAGAACTGGCCTTCTTCCAATCAGACACGGGTAAGCAAGTGTGGCCTATGACATAAACCTCATAGAGAATGGCTCTCCCCTGTAGAGAGAAAGTATTTCTAGTGCATTTCGAGAATATTGAACTGCTAATTTCAAAGGTACTTTGCTCTCACAGGGGACCACCCAACACTGTTTCAGACCAACACCTACAGTGAAGGCATTTGGGTATGGAAAAGATGTGCTAATAACTGTTTCCTGCTTGGAGCTGAATGTAGACAGTTCTTCCACACTTAACTGCTGGAGAGATCAACACCTCTCTGGTTGCAATAAATTCTGATGACTGTCTCAAGCAAGAGGTCTGGGGAAGAGGGCTTGTTTTCTTGTAATTACAGCATGAAATGCACTGCCTGAACAACATTTTTGAAATACATGGTAAAGGTAGTGCCCTTACTGATCACTGGGTCAATCACTTCGTTTGCCCTCCTGTGAATCAAGAAGGAAAAATATATATTCAACTCTATTTTATGCACAGGTAATTTAATGCTTCGACTCTCCTAACTGAAAAACCATCCCAAAGCAGGTTTGCGAATCCTGCTTTTCATATCTATTAAATTTACAACTTTGATGTGAATTGCTCTTCTCTATAAATGATTTTCATACTAAGCCTCTGTAAATATCAAAATGCAGTATCTACAAATACAGAAATCCAAGCCTCGAGTATTCAAAACACTGGAAGTCCAGAACTCAATAATCCAGTATTTTTCCTATGGTTCCTTTAGTACATCTTGGTGTTGTGGTATAACAGTAGCTGGCAATTAAGGTTGCTGACTTTTCTTCTGCCCTGATGAGATGGGATGGAGAACAGAAAGAAGTAAAAGCTGGGGCTTAAGAACAGTTTAATAATTGCAATACAGTTAGTAAGAGTAACAATAATAATAAATGAAATGTGATACAACAAAAAGAGAGAGGAATAAAATCCAAGAAAGACCAGTGCACACAATACCACTGCTCATCACCCACTGACCAATGCTCAGCCCGACCCCATCAGTGATGGGCAGCTCCTGGCCAGCTCCTCCCAGGTTGTGCACTGGGCATGACACACCGTGGTGTGGAACATCCCTTTGGCCAGGTTGGATCAGCTCTCCTGGCCATGCTCCCTCCCAGCTTCTTGTGCACCTGCTCACTGGCAGAGCATGGAAAACTGGAAAGTCCTTGACTTAGGTAAACACTGCTCAGCAACAACTAAAACATCTGTGTGTTATCAATATTGTTCTCATACTGAATCCAAAACACAGCACGGCACCACTATGCCAGGGAGAAAATTAATTCCATCCTAGCCAAAACCAAGACACCTGGTCTGAGCCAACGTATTTAGATATCTGTTCAATAATCACACAGTGCAAAAATCCCTTCCCCATTCCTACACAAAAAAGTGTAGATTTTCACTTAAGGCAGAGTAAGTTATGCACACTTTTTTGGTAAAATCTATTTTTAAAATAGAATTTGGTACAATATTATTATATTTATATGGTATTTAACTGTGAACCTGCATGTCTGAAAAATACACAAAAACTGATACAGCAGATTCTGTGTTGAAGAGAGGGAATTAAATGTACGAACATGCATTTGTATATGTGCTGTCAAAAATTTTAGAAGGAACAAAGACCTAAATTCTGTCTAAAAAACCTCCTCACCCCTCCAAATAGTATAAATTGTTGAGAAAAATAATTTCAAAAGCATTTACTCTATATCTTATGCTATTTAAAATTTATAATATGCACACCACCACTCTGGGTGCCTGGCAGCTTGAACTTAGAAAGCTGTTTATCTGTTTAGCTGAAAACCTGTGAAATCCTGCAATAGAACGCTTCTTAAAAACATGTACATGTTTTAAATCACATCTAATTTAGTGGAGAAAAATGTAAGCTTCCGTAAAGACGTAAATTAGAAAGAAGCACTGTCTTTCACTTCAAGTTTTTCTCTAAATAAGGGTTCCATCCAAAAACTTAGGTATCTGAGATATTTCAAACAGAGTAAAATCAAGCAGTGAAAATCAGTTGATTTGTAACCTATGTGCCAAGTAGCAAAGAGTGTTCCATTGGATAGCACCCAGAAAGCTAAAAGTTCTATCACCAGGTACATAAAAATAAACAAATAATTAAAAAACCCTCAAGCAAAAAAAGGCTTGCTTATTCTTCTAAAACTTGCACCACTTTTTTTAAAATTCTTTCTTTGTGAAGACAAAGAAAACTCAGCCATCAAACTTTTATTCAAAGAGCTTATTTGTCAGGTTTCATGGAAAAGATTAGGATCATATTTGTTCAGCCAGAAAGCACAGATCAAACCAGTTTTTCTTTAGAACACCTTCTAGAACTTACTAGGAAAAAAGATTTTTGAATAATAAATAAATCCCTTGTCCTAAGAAACAGACTTCCAGAAATTTAAACTACTGTTACTTTGACAGCCATTGATAGAAGGGGGAGTTCTCTGGAAGGTCTATGCACAGGTTTCAAGGCAAAAGCAAAGACGGCTGGACAATGCTAACTTGAGTTGACACATCGGATAGGAATTCAAATTGTGTATTTTCTCTACCCCAAGAAACCAGCTCTTAAACCGAAAAATAAGTCTAAATAAAACAAAAAATAGTATAAGTCTCTACGAAAAAAAATTAGAAAAATCGTTACAATGCTTAGCATTTAATCACCAAAGATAAATGTGCTTATGAACTGGTACATTTGGAAGTATATTGGTGGTCTGGGAAAGAGGATTAAGTTAATAATGTCACATTGGAAAATTATCTCACACTGTTTGCAAGGAAACCTCTTGAGGAATGCAGCAGTTAGAATCATGTTTCAATATTTGTGGCTTTTGGATCAGATTTACTGCAACCTGTTGCAGACAGGCATATAAAAAACAACTGAGAAGGAGAAAGTTTAAATTACTTAAACAACATACCTTCTGAGTTTACCATGACATCAAATTCTACTGTTTTCACCAGTGAAAACAGGGGATGATATTTCCATGGAAATTAACATTATTTTGGTTTAAACACGTAACATCAAACAACCTTGCTTCCTTTGTTTTTGCAGACAAATGCCCAGATGACCTTAATTAACCTGCACTCTGGCAAAGTACAGAAGAAATCTTAATCCCATTTTCTCATACAGTAGCAGCAGTTTGAGCAGTAGCACCTCTACCGTGCTGCCCTAAATCTCCTTTTCTTTAATGCTCTCATTAGTCCTGTAACATCTACCATGGAGCATAGCATATCCCCCTAAAACGTCCATTGTTCTCAGAATTCTACTTACTATTTGAAAGGTCTCATTATTTTAAGGCAATACACGAAGAAATTATAATTCCTCTCTTGAGACAACTGCTTTAGACACAGCATACGTAAGTTTCGGCAAGACAGAATAAACACAAGCCTTGCTGCAATTCCTCTATTCTCCTTTGTTTTGGACTTCCATCTTCCATAAAATCCTCATCCTAGATTTGGTCCTAAATTGTTCAGTAATGCTCGCTTCTCCTCAACTACCCCACTTGATTTCTTTTCTGACTGATCTTGATTTCATCTTATTGGTTGAAAAACGCTGTCAACTGTCCAGGTTTTTATGTAACACCATCTGGCTCTTAAACAATGTCAATTTTCATTCCTGTAAACTAATCTCTCAGCCAAAAGTATACAAACTGTCACTAAAAAGCTGTTAATGGCTTTTAATTATTATTGCTAACTAAATCAAATGAATTTAACTTTAACTTTCTGTTCCATTTTTCTACCACTAAAGCCTTCAAAAGTTTTCATAATTTGTATTGGAAAACTGAACATAAGCCTAAAACTGCATGAGTGAAAACAAGTAGACACTAAAATTATATCACAACTTGTGCTGATGTTGAAATTTTACCTTTACTTGAAGAAGAGTATTTTGGAGTATCACCTTCTAGAAAGCAAACAACAACATCCCACAAACAATGTTTTAAGCTTGAAGAAACATCAGAAATTTACTGCACTATAGGTGGCTTTAATAAAATAACTCTCAATACCAATAAGTTACAAAGACTTAGCAAAAGGCAGCAAATTAAATGAGTTAGGACTATCAGACTAGAAGAAACAAACTAGAAACCATATAAGAAACCCATTCACGTGAATGCACAATGCATTTCAAAACTGCCTATGCCAGAACTTTTTTCTTCTCTTTTCGGCTAATGAATGTGTTATCATTAAAAAAGAATAATGTCAATACCTAACTTACTTCACTATTCCTACTTAAGGGATCAGAGACATAAACTGTTATTAGAAATTTGAAGCAGGAGTATTCACTTGTGTGCTATCCTTATACTTCAGATTTCGGGAAAGTAATCCCAAAACAACTAAGAATGTAGCTCTAAGACTTCCTGTAACAAAGACAGCCAAAGAATGAAATTTCCCACATTCAAAACCATATTTAGCATCTGGATGCTATAAGGAAAAATCCATGTGTTCTCCTGACTTTGAAGATATTACAAATTTAAATAAGTGACCTGAAGACCAGCTTACTACAAACTGGCCTGAGAATGTCAATACCCTGCCTTACTCCAACTCACCTAATTTGCATGTATTTTTCTTTATGTTTTGATTTCAGAGATTTCTTTTATTCCAATTCTCACCTAATTTTACATTTTGTCACCAAGAATGTCTGAGTAGCTCCCCTAGACTACATTTCCCATAGTAGCCACAGTCAGCGCCAACAGTGGACAAAAACGTACAGTCTACAAACATATAAAAAAGGGGCTGCTGCATATCTTAAAGGTCAGTTTCTTTCTTGTAACAAAGAATAAAAATGCAAGCACACATTGTACATGCACACTGCTCTTCTAAATGTGCAGAAATCTTGCTTTATAGGCAAGCTGTCCACTGAGGTATAGTAGTGGTAGCATTTACAAGCTGTGTGCAAATACATGAAAGAAATGCTTAGCTGAGTACTGTTTTCTTACACTGAAAGAAAAATTAATGAATGAATAGTACTTTGAGATCTCTTCATGGTAAACTTTATCATTGCCAGGCAGAGATTTCAAGTAAGAAACACTTCAAGAACAAATCTTAAAGTGAACCATGTGCTTTAAACAAACACTTCAATAACAACTCCTAAAACAAACTGGATACTTAAAACACACCAAGCCTCTAAACTTTGAATGTGTTTTTGTTACTAATATTTAAATGGCAATTAGATTTTCTTCTGGAAAAAACACAATCTTTACCTGATGCAATGCACACAGCCAATTCAGATATAAGCAATATTATTTTCTCTCTTGTTTCTCTCATATGATGGAAACATGCACTTGGACTGAGACCAAACAAACAAACAAAAATAAGAGTATGGATAGTGACAAAAGACTATTTTAAATGGTAAATTGGGCCTAGTCACTTGTCTAAATCAAGGAACGATACTTGTATTTTACACAGCTGGTCAGTTACTTTGTTGCACACATTCAATAATATCATGTAACATTGTTAAAAACACACCTGCAGTAACATGCAAATTGGTGCCTCAGAAGGCATATTAAAATCCTCAAATTAAAAAATGGATTTTGGCTGGTGAAGAGAATAGCAATAGGGCAATGCAATAAATTCATTCCAGAAGGAGACAGGAAAAGAGAAAAGATCTATTACATCTTAGTCTTTCTGCTGCCTCACTTCCCAAGAAATCCTAGGGAAATCAGGAAATTGGGCAACTGGTGAACAGATGCAACTGGTATACATTGGGTTGACCTTGCAAATACTAATGTACTTGGGTTTGAAACATTTATCTGCAGAGAGAAAACACACATTTGAAATAAACATCTGCAAACTACAAAAGATATGGAACAGCACAGAATTACTGAAAATAAACTTGTCCTCCTGACCTTGCAGAAATATTTAAAATTACAGACTGGGAGAACAAAAAGCTGCCACTATCCCCTCTATTCCATATACACAGAGCGTAATAATTAGGATACAATGCTAGCTTAAAAATCTAGGACTGAATGTTAATATTTGGCTAAGATTAAACCCAAGACTCAAAGTTATCAATCAACAGCCTAACACTTAGAACACCTGGAGTGAACTTCTGGCACCACCACCAAATATTCTCTGTTCTTGGGCCAATTGCTCACTTTTTCAGTACAGTGGGTATAAAACAGGGGAAAAAACCCAACCTTGTTTTCCTGTGTTATCTTGACTTCAGTCTGCAAACTATATACAGAACAAGAATTTATATCGTATTTCAGATGGTTAGGTGCAAAATAATATATATATATTTAACCCTTGCTCATTTTAAAGATTTTCAGTCATGTTCATTTGGGGCAAGAGGCTTCAAGGTGTTAGTGGTGAATAAATAATGGAGGTGGTTGACTGAAAAATGCTTTTCTAGTGGCCAGATTTGTGCCTACTTTTACTACTCTCTTGTTAAAGAGTCCACAATAATTTGTTCAGAATATTATAAAAATAAAGGAAATCAGAATGAAATTAAGTTACTAAATTTCTTGTAGTTACAAGAACAATATTTTAGTAGTAACCGTCAAAAATGCATTTATATGCAGTACAACGGTTAAGAGATTTTTAACACAAAAGAGACTACAATTAACATATTAAAAACCCAAAAAAACCTGTGACACCAGAGAAACAGTTCACTCTCAGCAGCTCCGACTGCAACAGTTTACACATGAAGTATTTTGATGGGTGTACATACAAGAACTAAACTAACAGTGAGGAAAACAGTCCCAACAAAATTAAATGGTTGGGAGGAAGAACTGGTGTTATTTTTCCACAATTCAGAAAACTGTAAAATTAAACCTCACCTCCCTTTCCTCCCTGTCCCACCAACGTTGTTGCTGCTATAGTGGGAGAGTTTTCCCATCCAGCAATGCAGACTTCTCAACTCCGAGGAATCCTGATTAGAGGCCGGGAGTCCTCCACACTGGGAGTCCCCGTATGGGGCAGGGATAGTTGCAGGCACACGACAGAGAAAGAGGCACATGAAACGGCAACTAAGAACTGTTCCTTCTACCTACAGGCTCCAGCCGGCACAGAGCCCTGTTAGGAGAGACTTCTCAGGCAGCAGGGATGGACACTTGTTCCCAGTCCTGAAGCAGGAGCGACTGAGTCATTACAAACCAGGCTGACCAGCTGGATCGCAAACAAGAAAAGGAGAAGCAGCAAACACACTGTGCTGCAAACACTCACTATGCCAACACCAAAACAGGGAAATGTGACCTCAGATTTAAATGACTGTTTAATTTTCAAAGTGTCAGATTTCACGGGTTTGCTAGTGAGATCTTTCCTGATGTTCTCAAACCACAGAAGTTTACTGGTCATCATTCCTGCTTCTACACATTTCCTAGTTCGTTTACACCTCTCAAAACTCCCTGGCACTAGGCTAGAGAGCTTTCTTCTGAGGTACAATACCCTCAAAGTGAGCAATCCGTGCCCCGACTTTCGCTATTCCGACTCATCTTGAAAGTAATAAGGTAGACTGAACTATGAATTTTGATAAAATAACTTCAAATATTGGTCACATAACAAGTTGCCAGTAAGACTACCAAAAGACAACTCCTACAGGCATTGAATAATGCAGGCGTTTTATACCTTGCTTTTGAACAAATTTGGCAAAATAATAGCCAAGAGGTTGCCCAGCAGCTACTATTCCTTGAGACACGGAACTGTATTCTGCAAGACGTTGTCCCTGAAAATGTTATCAGAGCCATGTTGAAAAGAAACATAAAACATTATGACTCTTCCAAATGGCTGAAAGAACAGGTGACCTCTGAAGTATGCAGAAAATGAGAGCAAAACCATGTAACTTTCTCAATGAAAGGATTTACCGTGGATACCTAAAAGCAAGACGGATAATAAAAGTCAACCTGAATTAGAAATCACACACACTGTGCTCCTGGGACCAAAGAGGATAAAATGTTTTTGAAAATATTTGCAGAGATTTTCTTGTGCAGCACAAAGCTTCAGAAAGTTTTCTTTCTATGACTTGGATCTCATGTTTAAATATCACAGTGTTAGGGTTATAGAGAACTAAGAGGAGTTTGCTATTAATCCACCGCACTCTGCTTGTTTACCTCTTATTCGCTTAAGAGGGAAGAAGGCAGTTCTAGCCACAGGAAGGGAAACAATCTTCAGTCTTAAGAGCCTCTGCTGTAGTACTAGACTGAGCACTAATTTATAAATCGCTCTACATGATCAAGCAGGCATACAGCAACATTTTAGATCAGAAAGCAAAAAGCATAGGCATTGACAAAACCTAAGGTCAGGGGAAAGCCCTGAAGTTTCACATAAAAAGACAAGTTTCTCCTACAGAAAATAATAGGAGAGACATGACAAACATAACAATGAACACATCCCTATGTTAATCTCTGGGATTTATTCGACAAAACTGTCTCAAACTACAAAAAGCTTAGTCCAAAAAGAGAACTGGTGCACTGCAGTAACATTCCGGCTGTCCCCACTTCACAAAGACTCCACGAAGTAGGCCAACAATTTGGAAAAGTGCATATACCCAAAGTGAACTCTAAAGTACTGGACCAGGGCATCAGCACAGCACAACCGATGGGCTCGGGGCCTGATTTCAGCAGGTTTCAAAACTCTGCACAGAAATGCGGGCCCGTGGCTCATCTCGGCTGTGACAAATGCGAGTTGCCGGCGGGGTGTCCTGCAGCCGCCCTGCTCAGCTTCCATCTGAGACTCCTCCTCATCACCATCATCACACATCCTGCTGTGGGAAACGGGGGCAGAACGCGTGTGTGTGCGGGGCCGGGGTGGAAGCACCCGCCCAAGCAGATGCGCTCAGCGCCAGGGCCACGGCCAGAGCCGGAGCGGCGGCTGGGGGCAGGGAACGCCGCGGCGCAGGTGGAGCGAGAAGCAGGAGCTTCCTTCGCACGGAGCACCGGGGCGCGGGCCAGCTCCCCGCGAGGGGCGCTGGGGAGAGGAGGGCAGGGGGCGAGGGAAGCGCGGGG